>JANTQK010012037.1:15000-50000 GCA_029224305.1 Caperea marginata | reverse complement strand
GGGGGGGGGGGGGGGGGGGGGGGGGGTGGGGGGGGGGGGGGGGGGGGGGGGGGGGGGGGGGGGGGGGGGGGGGGGGGGGGGGGGGGGGGGGGGGGGGGGGGGGGGGGGGGGGGGGGGGGGGGGGGGGGGGGGGGGGGGGGGGGGGGGGGGGGGGGGGGGGGGGGGGGGGGGGGGGGGGGGGGGGGGGGGGGGGGGGGGGGGGGGGGGGGGGGGGGGGGGGGGGGGGGGGGGGGGGGGGGGGGGGGGGGGGGGGGGGGGGGGGGGGGGGGGGGGGGGGGGGGGGGGGGGGGGGGGGGGGGGGGGGGGGGGGGGGGGGGGGGGGGGGGGGGGGGGGGGGGGGGGGGGGGGGGGGGGGGGGGGGGGGGGGGGGGGGGGGGGGGTGGGGGGGGGGGGGGGGGGGGGGGGGGGGGGGGGGGGGGGGGGGGGGGGGGGGGGGGGGGGGGGGGGGGGGGGGGGGGGGGGGGGGGGGGGGGGGGGGGGGGGGGGGGGGGGGGGGGGGGGGGGGGGGGGGGGGGGGGGGGGGGGGGGGGGGGGGGGGGGGGGGGGGGGGGGGGGGGGGGGGGGGGGGGGGGTGGGGGGGGGGGGGGGGGGGGTGGGGGGGGGGGGGGGGGGGGGGGGGGGGGGGGGGGGGGGGGGGGGGGGGGGGGGGGGGGGGGGGGGGGGGGGGGGGGGGGGGGGGGGGGGGGGGGGGGGGGGGGGGGGGGGGGGGGGGGGGGGGGGGGGGGGGGGGGGGGGGGGGGGGGGGGGGGGGGGGGGGGGGGGGGGGGGGGGGGGGGGGGGGGGGGGGGGGGGGGGGGGGGGGGGGGGGGGGGGGGGGGGGGGGGGGGGGGGGGGGGGGGGGGGGGGGGGGGGGGGGGGGGGGGGGGGGGGGGGGGGGGGGGGGGGGGGGGGGGGGGGGGGGGGGGGGGGGGGGGGGGGGGGGGGGGGGGGGGGGGGGGGGGGGGGGGGGGGGGGGGGGGGGGGGGGGGGGGGGGGGGGGGGGGGGGGGGGGGGGGGGGGGGGGGGGGGGGGGGGGGGGGGTGGGGGGGGGGGGGGGGGGGGGGGGGGGGGGGGGGGGGGGGGGGGGGGGGGGGGGGGGGGGGGGGGGGGGGGGGGGGGGGGGGGGGGGGGGGGGGGGGGGGGGGGGGGGGGGGGGGGGGGGGGGGGGGGGGGGGGGGGGGGGGGGGGGGGGGGGGGGGGGGGGGGGGGGGGGGGGGGGGGGGGGGGGGGGGGGGGGGGGGGGGGGGGGGGGGGGGGGGGGGGGGGGGGGGGGGGGGGGGGGGGGGGGGGGGGGGGGGGGGGGGGGGGGGGGGGGGGGGGGGGGGGGGGGGGGGGGGGGGGGGGGGGGGGGGGGGGGGGGGGGGGGGGGGGGGGGGGGGGGGGGGGGGGGGGGGGGGGGGGGGGGGGGGGGGGGGGGGGGGGGGGGGGGGGGGGGGGGGGGGGGGGGGGGGGGGGGGGGGGGGGGGGGGGGGGGGGGGGGGGGGGGGGGGGGGGGGGGGGGGGGGGGGGGGGGGGGGGGGGGGGGGGGGGGGGGGGTGGGGGGGGTGGGGGGGGGGGGGGGGGGGGGGGGGGGGGGGGGGGGGGGGGGGGGGGGGGGGGGGGGGGGGGGGGGGGGGGGGGGGGGGGGGGGGGGGGGGGGGGGGGGGGGGGGGGGGGGGGGGGGGGGGGGGGGGGGGGTGGGGGGGGGGGGGGGGGGGGGGGGGGGGGGGGGGGGGGGGGGGGGGGGGGGGGGGGGGGGGGGGGGGGGGGGGGGGGGGGGGGGGGGGGGGGGGGGGGGGGGGGGGGGGGGGGGGGGGGGGGGGGGGGGGGGGGGGGGGGGGGGGGGGGGGGGGGGGGGGGGGGGGGGGGGGGGGGGGGGGGGGGGGGGGGGGGGGGGGGGGGGGGGGGGGGGGGGGGGGGGGGGGGGGGGGGGGGGGGGGGGGGGGGGGGGGGGGGGGGGGGGGGGGGGGGGGGGGGGGGGGGGGGGGGGGGGGGGGGGGGGGGGGGGGGGGGGGGGGGGGGGGGGGGGGGGGGGGGGTGGGGGGGGGGGGGGGGGGGGGGGGGGGGGGGGGGGGGGGGGGGGGGGGGGGGGGGGGGGGGGGGGGGGGGGGGGGGGGGGGGGGGGGGGGGGGGGGGGGGGGGGGGGGGGGGGGGGGGGGGGGGGGGGGGGGGGGGGGGGGGGGGGGGGGGGGGGGGGGGGGGGGGGGGGGGGGGGGGGGGGGGGGGGGGGGGGGGGGGGGGGGGGGGGGGGGGGGGGGGGGGGGGGGGGGGGGGGGGGGGGGGGGGGTGGGGGGGGGGGGGGGGGGGGGGGGGGGGGGGGGGGGGGGGGGGGGGGGGGGGGGGGGGGGGGGGGGGGGGGGGGGGGGGGGGGGGGGGGGGGGGGGGGGGGGGGGGGGGGGGGGGGGGGGGGGGGGGGGGGGGGGGGGGGGGGGGGGGGGGGGGGGGGGGGGGGGGGGGGGGGGGGGGGGGGGGGGGGGGGGGGGGGGGGGGGGGGGGGGGGGGGGGGGGGGGGGGGGGGGGGGGGGGGGGGGGGGGGGGGGGGGGGGGGGGGGGGGGGGGGGGGGGGGGGGGGGGGGGGGGGGGGGGGGGGGGGGGGGGGGGGGGGGGGGGGGGGGGGGGGGGGGGGGGGGGGGGGGGGGGGGGGGGGGGGGGGGGGGGGGGGGGGGGGGGGGGGGGGGGGGGGGGGGGGGGGGGGGGGGGGGGGGGGGGGGGGGGGGGGGGGGGGGGGGGGGGGGGGGGGGGGGGGGGGGGGGGGGGGGGGGGGGGGGGGGGGGGGGGGGGGGGGGGGGGGGGGGGGGGGGGGGGGGGGGGGGGGGGGGGGGGGGGGGGGGGGGGGGGGGGGGGGGGGGGGGGGGGGGGGGGGGGGGGGGGGGGGGGGGGGGGGGGGGTGGGGGGGGGGGGGGGGGGGGGGGGGGGGGGGGGGGGGGGGGGGGGGGGGGGGGGGGGGGGGGGGGGGGGGGGGGGGGGGGGGGGGGGGGGGGGGGGGGGGGGGGGGGGGGGGGGGGGGGGGGGGGGGGGGGGGGGGGGGGGGGGGGGGGGGGGGGGGGGGGGGGGGGGGGGGGGGGGGGGGGGGGGGGGGGGGGGGGGGGGGGGGGGGGGGGGGGGGGGGGGGGGGGGGGGGGGGGGGGGGGGGGGGGGGGGGGGGGGGGGGGGGGGGGGGGGGGGGGGGGGGGGGGGGGGGGGGGGGGGGGGGGGGGGGGGGGGGGGGGGGGGGGGGGGGGGGGGGGGGGGGGGGGGGGGGGGGGGGGGGGGGGGGGGGGGGGGGGGGGGGGGGGGGGGGGGGGGGGGGGGGGGGGGGGGGGGGGGGGGGGGGGGGGGGGGGGGGGGGGGGGGGGGGGGGGGGGGGGGGGGGGGGGGGGGGGGGGGGGGGGGGGGGGGGGGGGGGGGGGGGGGGGGGGGGGGGGGGGGGGGGGGGGGGGGGGGGGGGGGGGGGGGGGGGGGGGGGGGGGGGGGGGGGGGGGGGGGGGGGGGGGGGGGGGGGGGGGGGGGGGGGGGGGGGGGGGGGGGGGGGTGGGGGGGGGGGGGGGGGGGGGGGGGGGGGGGGGGGGGGGGGGGGGGGGGGGGGGGGGGGGGGGGGGGGGGGGGGGGGGGGGGGGGGGGGGGGGGGGGGGGGGGGGGGGGGGGGGGGTGGGGGGGGGGGGGGGGGGGGGGGGGGGGGGGGGGGGGGGGGGGGGGGGGGGGGGGGGGGGGGGGGGGGGGGGGGGGGGGGGGGGGGGGGGGGGGGGGGGGGGGGGGGGGGGGGGGGGGGGGGGGGGGGGGGGGGGGGGGGGGGGGGGGGGGGGGGGGGGGGGGGGGGGGGGGGGGGGGGGGGGGGGGGGGGGGGGGGGGGGGGGGGGGGGGGGGGGGGGGGGGGGGGGGGGGGGGGGGGGGGGGGGGGGGGGGGGGGGGGGGGGGGGGGGTGGGGGGGGGGGGGGGGGGGGGGGGGGGGGGGGGGGGGGGGGGGGGGGGGGGGGGGGGGGGGGGGGGGGGGGGGGGGGGGGGGGGGGGGGGGGGGGGGGGGGGTGGGGGGGGTGGGGGGGGGGGGGGGGGGGGGGGGGGGGGGGGGGGGGGGGGGGGGGGGGGGGGGGGGGGGGGGGGGGGGGGGGGGGGGGGGGGGGGGGGGGGGGGGGGGGGGGGGGGGGGGGGGGGGGGGGGGGGGGGGGGGGGGGGGGGGGGGGGGGGGGGGGGGGGGGGGGGGGGGGGGGGGGGGGGGGGGGGGGGGGGGGGGGGGGGGGGGGGGGGGGGGGGGGGGGGGGGGGGGGGGGGGGGGGGGGGGGGGGGGGGGGGGGGGGGGGGGGGGGGGGGGGGGGGGGGGGGGGGGGGGGGGGGGGGGGGGGGGGGGGGGGGGGGGGGGGGGGGGGGGGGGGGGGGGGGGGGGGGGGGGGGGGGGGGGGGGGGGGGGGGGGGGGGGGGGGGGGGGGGGGGGGGGGGGGGGGGGGGGGGGGGGGGGGGGGGGGGGGGGGGGGGGGGGTGGGGGGGGGGGGGGGGGGGGGGGGGTGGGGGGGGGGGGTGGGGGGGGGGGGGGGGGGGGGGGGGGGGGGGGGGGGGGGGGGGGGGGGGGGGGGGGGGGGGGGGGGGGGGGGGGGGGGGGGGGGGGGGGGGGGGGGGGGGGGGGGGGGGGGGGGGGGGGGGGGGGGGGGGGGGGGGGGGGGGGGGGGGGGGGGGGGGGGGGGGGGGGGGGGGGGGGGGGGGGGGGGGGGGGGGGGGGGGGGGGGGGGGGGGGGGGGGGGGGGGGGGGGGGGGGGGGGGGGGGGGGGGGGGGGGGGGGGGGGGGGGGGGGGGGGGGGGGGGGGGGGGGGGGGGGGGGGGGGGGGGGGGGGGGGGGGGGGGGGGGGGGGGGGGGGGGGGGGGGGGGGGGGGGGGGGGGGGGGGGGGGGGGGGGGGGGGGGGGGGGGGGGGGGGGGGGGGGGGGGGGGGGGGGGGGGGGGGGGGGGGGGGGGGGGGGGGGGGGGGGGGGGGGGGGGGGGGGGGGGGGGTGGGGGGGGGGGGGGGGGGGGGGGGGGGGGGGGGGGGGGGGGGGGGTGGGGGGGGGGGGGGGGGGGGGGGGGGGGGGGGGGGGGGGGGGGGGGGGGGGGGGGGGGGGGGGGGGGGGGGGGGGGGGGGGGGGGGGGGGGGGGGGGGGGGGGGGGGGGGGGGGGGGGGGGGGGGGGGGGGGGGGGGGGGGGGGGGGGGGGGGGGGGGGGGGGGGGGGGGGGGGGGGGGGGGGGGGGGGGGGGGGGGGGGGGGGGGGGGGGGGGGGGGGGGGGGGGGGGGGGGGGGGGGGGGGGGGGGGGGGGGGGGGGGGGGGGGGGGGGGGGGGGGGGGGGGGGGGGGGGGGGGGGGGGGGGGGGGGGGGGGGGGGGGGGGGGGGGGGGGGGGGGGGGGGGGGGGGGGGGGGGGGGGGGGGGGGGGGGGGGGGGGGGGGGGGGGGGGGGGGGGGGGGGGGGGGGGGGGGGGGGGGGGGGGGGGGGGGGGGGGGGGGGGGGGTGGGGGGGGGGGGGGGGGGGGGGGGGGGGGGGGGGGGGGGGGGGGGGGGGGGGGGGGGGGGGGGGGGGGGGGGGGGGGGGGGGGGGGGGGGGGGGGGGGGGGGGGGGGGGGGGGGGGGGTGGGGGGGGGGGGGGGGGGGGGGGGGGGGGGGGGGGGGGGGGGGGGGGGGGGGGGGGGGGGGGGGGTGGGGGGGGGGGGGGGGGGGGGGGGGGGGGGGGGGGGGGGGGGGGGGGGGGGGGGGGGGGGGGGGGGGGGGGGGGGGGGGGGGGGGGGGGGGGGGGGGGGGGGGGGGGGGGGGGGGGGGGGGGGGGGGGGGGGGGTGGGGGGGGGGGGGGGGGGGGGGGGGGGGGGGGGGGGGGGGGGGGGGGGGGGGGGGGGGGGGGGGGGGGGGGGGGGGGGGGGGGGGGGGGGGGGGGGGGGGGGGGGGGGGGGGGGGGGGGGGGGGGGGGGGGGGGGGGGGGGGGGGGGGGGGGGGGGGGGGGGGGGGGGGGGGGGGGGGGGGGGGGGGGGGGGGGGGGGGGGGGGGGGGGGGGGGGGGGGGGGGGGGGGGGGGGGGGGGGGGGGGGGGGGGGGGGGGGGGGGGGGGGGGGGGGGGGGGGGGGGGGGGGGGGGGGGGGGGGGGGGGGGGGGGGGGGGGGGGGGGGGGGGGGGGGGGGGGGGGGGGGGGGGGGGGGGGGGGGGGGGGGGGGGGGGGGGGGGGGGGGGGGGGGGGGGGGGGGGGGGGGGGGGGGGGGGGGGGGGGGGGGGGGGGGGGGGGGGGGGGGGGGGGGGGGGGGGGGGGGGGGGGGGGGGGGGGGGGGGGGGGGGGGGGGGGGGGGGGGGGGGGGGGGGGGGGGGGGGGGGGGGGGGGGGGGGGGGGGGGGGGGGGGGGGGGGGGGGGGGGGGGGGGGGGGGGGGGGGGGGGGGGGGGGGGGGGGGGGGGGGGGGGGGGGGGGGGGGGGGGGGGGGGGGGGGGGGGGGGGGGGGGGGGGGGGGGGGGGGGGGGGGGGGGGGGGGGGGGGGGGGGGGGGGGGGGGGGGGGGGGGGGGGGGGGGGGGGGGGGGGGGGGGGGGGGGGGGGGGGGGGGGGGGGGGGGGGGGGGGGGGGGGGGGGGGGGGGGGGGGGGGGGGGGGGGTGGGGGGGGGGGGGGGGGGGGGGGGGGGGGGGGGGGGGGGGGGGGGGGGGGGGGGGGGGGGGGGGGGGGGGGGGGGGGGGGGGGGGGGGGGGGGGGGGGGGGGGGGGGGGGGGGGGGGGGGGGGGGGGGGGGGGGGGGGGGGGGGGGGGGGGGGGGGGGGGGGGGGGGGGGGGGGGGGGGGGGGGGGGGGGGGGGGGGGGGGGGGGGGGGGGGGGGGGGGGGGGGGGGGGGGGGGGGGGGGGGGGGGGGGGGGGGGGGGGGGGGGGGGGGGGGGGGGGGGGGGGGGGGGGGGGGGGGGGGGGGGGGGGGGGGGGGGGGGGGGGGGGGGGGGGGGGGGGGGGGGGGGGGGGGGGGGGGGGGGGGTGGGGGGGGGGGGGGGGGGGGGGGGGTGGGGGGGGGGGGGGGGGGGGGGGGGGGGGGGGGGGGGGGGGGGGGGGGGGGGGGGGGGGGGGGGGGGGGGGGGGGGGGGGGGGGGGGGGGGGGGGGGGGGGGGGGGGGGGGGGGGGGGGGGGGGGGGGGGGGGGGGGGGGGGGGGGGGGGGGGGGGGGGGGGGGGGGGGGGGGGGGGGGGGGGGGGGGGGGGGGGGGGGGGGGGGGGGGGGGGGGGGGGGGGGGGGGGGGGGGGGGGGGGGGGGGGGGGGGGGGGGGGGGGGGGGGGGGGGGGGGGGGGGGGGGGGGGGGGGGGGGGGGGGGGGGGGGGGGGGGGGGGGGGGGGGGGGGGGGGGGGGGGGGGGGGGGGGGGGGGGGGGGGGGGGGGGGGGGGGGGGGGGGGGGGGGGGGGGGGGGGGGGGGGGGGGGGGGGGGGGGGGGGGGGGGGGGGGGGGGGGGGGGGGGGGGGGGGGGGGGGGGGGGGGGGGTGGGGGGGGGGGGGGGGGGGGGGGGGGGGGGGGGGGGGGGGGGGGGGGGGGGGGGGGGGGGGGGGGGGGGGGGGGGGGGGGGGGGGGGGGGGGGGGGGGGGGGGGGGGGGGGGGGGGGGGGGGGGGGGGGGGGGGGGGGGGGGGGGGGGGGGGGGGGGGGGGGGGGGGGGGGGGGGGGGGGGGGGGGGGGGGGGGGGGGGGGGGGGGGGGGGGGGGGGGGGGGGGGGGGGGGGGGGGGGGGGGGGGGGGGGGGGGGGGGGGGGGGGGGGGGGGGGGGGGGGGGGGGGGGGGGGGGGGGGGGGGGGGGGGGGGGGGGGGGGGGGGGGGGGGGGGGGGGGGGGGGGGGGGGGGGGGGGGGGGGGGGGGGGGGGGGGGGGGGGGGGGGGGGGGGGGGGGGGGGGGGGGGGGGGGGGGGGGGGGGGGGGGGGGGGGGGGGGGGGGGGGGGGGGGGGGGGGGGTGGGGGGGGGGGGGGGGGGGGGGTGGGGGGGGGGGGGGGGGGGGGGGGGGGGGGGGGGGGGGGGGGGGGGGGGGGGGGGGGGGGGGGGGGGGGGGGGGGGGGGGGGGGGGGGGGGGGGGGGGGGGGGGGGGGGGGGGGGGGGGGGGGGGGGGGGGGGGGGGGGGGGGGGGGGGGGGGGGGGGGGGGGGGGGGGGGGGGGGGGGGGGGGGGGGGGGGGGGGGGGGGGGGGGGGGGGGGGGGGGGGGGGGGGGGGGGGGGGGGGGGGGGGGGGGGGGGGGGGGGGGGGGGGGGGGGGGGGGGGGGGGGGGGGGGGGGGGGGGGGGGGGGGGGGGGGGGGGGGGGGGGGGGGGGGGGGGGGGGGGGGGGGGGGGGGGGGGGGGGGGGGGGGGGGGGGGGGGGGGGGGGGGGGGGGGGGGGGGGGGGGGGGGGGGGGGGGGGGGGGGGGGGGGGGGGGGGGGGGGGGGGGGGGGGGGGGGGGGGGGGGGGGGGGGGGGGGGGGGGGGGGGGGGGGGGGGGGTGGGGGGGGGGGGGGGGGGGGGGGGGGGGGGGGGGGGGGGGGGGGGGGGGGGGGGGGGGGGGGGGGGGGGGGGGGGGGGGGGGGGGGGGGGGGGGGGGGGGGGGGGGGGGGGGGGGGGGGGGGGGGGGGGGGGGGGGGGGGGGGGGGGGGGGGGGGGGGGGGGGGGGGGGGGGGGGGGGGGGGGGGGGGGGGGGGGGGGGGGGGGGGGGGGGGGGGGGGGGGGGGGGGGGGGGGGGGGGGGGGGGGGGGGGGGGGGGGGGGGGGGGGGGGGGGGGGGGGGGGGGGGGGGGGGGGGGGGGGGGGGGGGGGGGGGGGGGGGGGGGGGGGGGGGGGGGGGGGGGGGGGGGGGGGGGGGGGGGGGGGGGGGGGGGGGGGGGGGGGGGGGGGGGGGGGGGGGGGGGGGGGGGGGGGGGGGGGGGGGGGGGGGGGGGGGGGGGGGGGGGGGGGGGGGGGGGGGGGGGGGGGGGGGGGGGGGGGGGGGGGGGGGGGGGGGGGGGGGGGGGGGGGGTGGGGGGGGGGGGGGGGGGGGGGGGGGGGGGGGGGGGGGGGGGGGGGGGGGGGGGGGGGGGGGGGGGGGGGGGGGGGGGGGGGGGGGGGGGGGGGGGGGGGGGGGGGGGGGGGGGGGGGGGGGGGGGGGGGGGGGGGGGGGGGGGGGGGGGGGGGGGGGGGGGGGGGGGGGGGGGGGGGGGGGGGGGGGGGGGGGGGGGGGGGGGGGGGGGGGGGGGGGGGGGGGGGGGGGGGGGGGGGTGGGGGGGGGGGGGGGGGGGGGGGGGGGGGGGGGGGGGGGGGGGGGGGGGGGGGGGGGGGGGGGGGGGGGGGGGGGTGGGGGGGGGGGGGGGGGGGGGGGGGGGGGGGGGGGGGGGGGGGGGGGGGGGGGGGGGGGGGGGGGGGGGGGGGGGGGGGGGGGGGGGGGGGGGGGGGGGGGGGTGGGGGGGGGGGGGGGGGGGGGGGGGGGGGGGGGGGGGGGGGGGGGGGGGGGGTGGGGGGGGGGGGGGGGGGGGGGGGGGGGGGGGGGGGGGGGGGGGGGGGGGGGGGGGGGGGGGGGGGGGGGGGGGGGGGGGGGGGGGGGGGGGGGGGGGGGGGGGGGGGGGGGGGGGGGGGGGGGGGGGGGGGGGGGGGGGGGGGGGGGGGGGGGGGGGGGGGGGGGGGGGGGGGGGGGGGGGGGGGGGGGGGGGGGGGGGGGGGGGGGGGGGGGGGGGGGGGGGGGGGGGGGGGGGGGGGGGGGGGGGGGGGGGGGGGGGGGGGGGGGGGGGGGGGGGGGGGGGGGGGGGGGGGGGGGGGGGGGGGGGGGGGGGGGGGGGGGGGGGGGGGGGGGGGGGGGGGGGGGGGGGGGGGGGGGGGGGGGGGGGGGGGGGGGGGGGGGGGGGGGGGGGGGGGGGGGGGGGGGGGGGGGGGGGGGGGGGGGGGGGGGGGGGGGGGGGGGGGGGGGGGGGGGGGGGGGGGGGGGGGGGGGGGGGGGGGGGGGGGGGGGGGGGGGGGGGGGGGGGGGGGGGTGGGGGGGGGGGGGGGGGGGGGGGGGGGGGGGGGGGGGGGGGGGGGGGGGGGGGGGGGGGGGGGGGGGGGGGGGGGGGGGGGGGGGGGGGGGGGGGGGGGGGGGGGGGGGGGGGGGGGGGGGGGGGGGGGGGGGGGGGGGGGGGGGGGGGGGGGGGGGGGGGGGGGGGGGGGGGGGGGGGGGGGGGGGGGGGGGGGGGGGGGGGGGGGGGGGGGGGGGGGGGGGGGGGGGGGGGGGGGGGGGGGGGGGGGGGGGGGGGGGGGGGGGGGGGGGGGGGGGGGGGGGGGGGGGGGGGGGGGGGGGGGGGGGGGGGGGGGGGGGGGGGGGGGGGGGGGGGGGGGGGGGGGGGGGGGGGGGGGGGGGGGGGGGGGGGGGGGGGGGGGGGGGGGGGGGGGGGGGGGGGGGGGGGGGGGGGGGGGGGGGGGGGGGGGGGGGGGGGGGGGGGGGGGGGGGGGGGGGGGGGGGGGGGGGGGTGGGGGGGGGGGGGGGGGGGGGGGGGGGGGGGGGGGGGGGGGGGGGGGGGGGGGGGGGGGGGGGGGGGGGGGGGGGGGGGGGGGGGGGGGGGGGGGGGGGGGGGGGGGGGGGGGGGGGGGGGGGGGGGGGGGGGGGGGGGGGGGGGGGGGGGGGGGGGGGGGGGGGGGGGGGGGGGGGGGGGGGGGGGGGGGGGGGGGGGGGGGGGGGGGGGGGGGGGGGGGGGGGGGGGGGGGGGGGGGGGGGGGGGGGGGGGGGGGGGGGGGGGGGGGGGGGGGGGGGGGGGGGGGGGGGGGGGGGGGGGGGGGGGGGGGGGGGGGGGGGGGGGGGGGGGGGGGGGGGGGGGGGGGGGGGGGGGGGGGGGGGGGGGGGGGGGGGGGGGGGGGGGGGGGGGGGGGGGGGGGGGGGGGGGGGGGGGGGGGGGGGGGGGGGGGGGGGGGGGGGGGGGGGGGGGGGGGGGGGGGGGGGGGGGGGGGGGGGGGGGGGGGGGGGGGGGGGGTGGGGGGGGGGGGGGGGGGGGGGGGGGGGGGGGGGGGGGGGGGGGGGGGGGGGGGGGGGGGGGGGGGGGGGGGGGGGGGGGGGGGGGGGGGGGGTGGGGGGTGGGGGGGGGGGGGGGGGGGGGGGGGGGGGGGGGGGGGGGGGGGGGGGGGGGGGGGGGGGGGGGGGGGGGGGGGGGGGGGGGGGGGGGGGGGGGGGGGGGGGGGGGGGGGGGGGGGGGGGGGGGGGGGGGGGGGGGGGGGGGGGGGGGGGGGGGGGGGGGGGGGGGGGGGGGGGGGGGGGGGGGGGGGGGGGGGGGGGGGGGGGGGGGGGGGGGGGGGGGGGGGGGGGGGGGGGGGGGGGGGGGGGGGGGGGGGGGGGGGGGGGGGGGGGGGGGGGGGGGGGGGGGGGGGGGGGGGGGGGGGGGGGGGGGGGGGGGGGGGGGGGGGGGGGGGGGGGGGGGGGGGGGGGGGGGGGGGGGGGGGGGGGGGGGGGGGGGGGGGGGGGGGGGGGGGGGGGGGGGGGGGGGGGGGGGGGGGGGGGGGGGGGGGGGGGGGGGGGGGGGGGGGGGGGGGGGGGGGGGGGGGGGGGGGGGGGGGGGGGGGGGGGGGGGGGGGGGGGGGGGGGGGGGGGGGGGGGGGGGGGGGGGGGGGGGGGGGGGGGGGGGGGGGGGGGGGGGGGGGGGGGGGGGGGGGGGGGGGGGGGGGGGGGGGGGGGGGGGGGGGGGGGGGGGGGGGGGGGGGGGGGGGGGGGGGGGGGGGGGGGGGGGGGGGGGGGGGGGGGGGGGGGGGGGGGGGGGGGGGGGGGGGGGGGGGGGGGGGGGGGGGGGGGGGGGGGGGGGGGGGGGGGGGGGGGGGGGGGGGGGGGGGGGGGGGGGGGGGGGGGGGGGGGGTGGGGGGGGGGGGGGGGGGGGGGGGGGGGGGGGGGGGGGGGGGGGGGGGGGGGGGGGGGGGGGGGGGGGGGGGGGGGGGGGGGGGGGGGGGGGGGGGGGGGGGGGGGGGGGGGGGGGGGGGGGGGGGGGGGGGGGGGGGGGGGGGGGGGGGGGGGGGGGGGGGGGGGGGGGGGGGGGGGGGGGGGGGGGGGGGGGGGGGGGGGGGGGGGGGGGGGGGGGGGGGGGGGGGGGGGGGGGGGGGGGGGGGGGGGGGGGGGGGGGGGGGGGGGGGGGGGGGGGGGGGGGGGGGGGGGGGGGGGGGGGGGGGGGGGGGGGGGGGGGGGGGGGGGGGGGGGGGGGGGGGGGGGGGGGGGGGGGGGGGGGGGGGGGGGGGGGGGGGGGGGGGGGGGGGGGGGGGGGGGGGGGGGGGGGGGGGGGGGGGGGGGGGGGGGGGGGGGGGGGGGGGGGGGGGGGGGGGGGGGGGGGGGGGGGGGGGGGGGGGGGGGGGGGGGGGGGGGGGGGGGGGGGGGGGGGGGGGGGGGGGGGGGGGGGGGGGGGGGGGGGGGGGGGGGGGGGGGGGGGGGGGGGGGGGGGGGGGGGGGGGGGGTGGGGGGGGGGGGGGGGGGGGGGGGGGGGGGGGGGGGGGGGGGGGGGGGGGGGGGGGGGGGGGGGGGGGGGGGGGGGGGGGGGGGGGGGGGGGGGGGGGGGGGGGGGGGGGGGGGGGGGGGGGGGGGGGGGGGGGGGGGGGGGGGGGGGGGGGGGGGGGGGGGGGGGGGGGGGGGGGGGGGGGGGGGGGGGGGGGGGGGGGGGGGGGGGGGGGGGGGGGGGGGGGGGGGGGGGGGGGGGGGGGGGGGGGGGGGGGGGGTGGGGGGGGGGGGGGGGGGGGGGGGGGGGGGGGGGGGGGGGGGGGGGGGGGGGGGGGGGGGGGGGGGGGGGGGGGGGGGGGGGGGGGGGGGGGGGGGGGGGGGGGGGGGGGGGGGGGGGGGGGGGGGGGGGGGGGGGGGGGGGGGGGGGGGGGGGGGGGGGGGGGGGGGGGGGGGGGGGGGGGGGGGGGGGGGGGGGGGGGGGGGGGGGGGGGGGGGGGGGGGGGGGGGGGGGGGGGGGGGGGGGGGGGGGGGGGGGGGGGGGGGGGGGGGGGGGGGGGGGGGGGGGGGGGGGGGGGGGGGGGGGGGGGGGGGGGGGGGGGGGGGGGGGGGGGGGGGGGGGGGGGGGGGGGGGGGGGGGGGGGGGGGGGGGGGGGGGGGGGGGGGGGGGGGGGGGGGGGGGGGGGGGGGGGGGGGGGGGGGGGGGGGGGGGGGGGGGGGGGGGGGGGGGGGGGGGGGGGGGGGGGGGGGGGGGGGGGGGGGGGGGGGGGGGGGGGGGGGGGGGGGGGGGGGGGGGGGGGGGGGGGGGGGGGGGGGGGGGGGGGGGGGGGGGGGGGGGGGGGGGGGGGGGGGGGGGGGGGGGGGGGGGGGGGGGGGGGGGGGGGGGGGGGGGGGGGGGGGGGGGGGGGGGGGGGGGGGGGGGGGGGGGGGGGGGGGGGGGGGGGGGGGGGGGGGGGGGGGGGGGGGGGGGGGGGGGGGGGGGGGGGGGGGGGGGGGGGGGGGGGGGGGGGGGGGGGGGGGGGGGGGGGGGGGGGGGGGGGGGGGGGGGGGGGGGGGGGGGGGGGGGGGGGGGGGGGGGGGGGGGGGGGGGGGGGGGGGGGGGGGGGGGGGGGGGGGGGGGGGGGGGGGGGGGGGGGGGGGGGGGGGGGGGGGGGGGGGGGGGGGGGGGGGGGGGGGGGGGGGGGGGGGGGGGGGGGGGGGGGGGGGGGGGGGGGGGGGGGGGGGGGGGGGGGGGGGGGGGGGGGGGGGGGGGGGTGGGGGGGGGGGGGGGGGGGGGGGGGGGGGGGGGGGGGGGGGGGGGGGGGGGGGGGGGGGGGGGGGGGGGGGGGGGGGGGGGGGGGGGGGGGGGGGGGGGGGGGGGGGGGGGGGGGGGGGGGGGGGGGGGGGGGGGGGGGGGGGGGGGGGGGGGGGGGGGGGGGGGGGGGGGGGGGGGGGGGGGGGGGGGGGGGGGGGGGGGGGGGGGGGGGGGGGGGGGGGGGGGGGGGGGGGGGGGGGGGGGGGGGGGGGGGGGGGGGGGGGGGGGGGGGGGGGGGGGGGGGGGGGGGGGGGGGGGGGGGGGGGGGGGGGGGGGGGGGGGGGGGGGGGGGGGGGGGGGGGGGGGGGGGGGGGGGGGGGGGGGGGGGGGGGGGGGGGGGGGGGGGGGGGGGGGGGGGGGGGGGGGGGGGGGGGGGGGGGGGGGGGGGGGGGGGGGGGGGGGGGGGGGGGGGGGGGGGGGGGGGGGGGGGGGGGGGGGGGGGGGGGGGGGGGGGGGGGGGGGGGGGGGGGGGGGGGGGGGGGGGGGGGGGGGGGGGGGGGGGGGGGGGGGGGGGGGGGGGGGGGGGGGGGGGGGGGGGGGGGGGGGGGGGGGGGGGGGGGGGGGGGGGGGGGGGGGGGGGGGGGGGGGGGGGGGGGGGGGGGGGGGGGGGGGGGGGGGGGGGGGGGGGGGGGGGGGGGGGGGGGGGGGGGGGGGGGGGGGGGGGGGGGGGGGGGGGGGGGGGGGGGGGGGGGGGGGGGGGGGGGGGGGGGGGGGGGGGGGGGGGGGGGGGGGGGGGGGGGGGGGGGGGGGGGGGGGGGGGGGGGGGGGGGGGGGGGGGGGGGGGGGGGGGGGGGGGGGGGGGGGGGGGGGGGGGGGGGGGGGGGGGGGGGGGGGGGGGGGGGGGGGGGGGGGGGGGGGGGGGGGGGGGGGGGGGGGGGGGGGGGGGGGGGGGGGGGGGGGGGGGGGGGGGGGGGGGGGGGGGGGGGGGGGGGGGGGGGGGGGGGGGGGGGGGGGGGGGGGGGGGGGGGGGGGGGGGGGGGGGGGGGGGGGGGGGGGGGGGGGGGGGGGGGGGGGGGGGGGGGGGGGGGGGGGGGGGGGGGGGGGGGGGGGGGGGGGGGGGGGGGGGGGGGGGGGGGGGGGGGGGGGGGGGGGGGGGGGGGGGGGGGGGGGGGGGGGGGGGGGGGGGGGGGGGGGGGGGGGGGGGGGGGGGGGGGGGGGGGGGGGGGGGGGGGGGGGGGGGGGGGGGGGGGGGGGGGGGGGGGGGGGGGGGGGGGGGGGGGGGGGGGGGGGGGGGGGGGGGGGGGGGGGGGGGGGGGGGTGGGGGGGGGGGGGGGGGGGGGGGGGGGGGGGGGGGGGGGGGGGGGGGGGGGGGGGGGGGGGGGGGGGGGGGGGGGGGGGGGGGGGGGGGGGGGGGGGGGGGGGGGGGGGGGGGGGGGGGGGGGGGGGGGGGGGGGGGGGGGGGGGGGGGGGGGGGGGGGGGGGGGGGGGGGGGGGGGGGGGGGGGGGGGGGGGGGGGGGGGGGGGGGGGGGGGGGGGGGGGGGGGGGGGGGGGGGGGGGGGGGGGGGGGGGGGGGGGGGGGGGGGGGGGGGGGGGGGGGGGGGGGGGGGGGGGGGGGGGGGGGGGGGGGGGGGGGGGGGGGGGGGGGGGGGGGGGGGGGGGGGGGGGGGGGGGGGGGGGGGGGGGGGGGGGGGGGGGGGGGGGGGGGGGGGGGGGGGGGGGGGGGGGGGGGGGGGGGGGGGGGGTGGGGGGGGGGGGGGGGGGGGGGGGGGGGGGGGGGGGGGGGGGGGGGGGGGGGGGGGGGGGGGGGGGGGGGGGGGGGGGGGGGGGGGGGGGGGGGGGGGGGGGGGGGGGGGGGGGGGGGGGGGGGGGGGGGGGGGGGGGGGGGGGGGGGGGGGGGGGGGGGGGGGGGGGGGGGGGGGGGGGGGGGGGGGGGGGGGGGGGGGGGGGGGGGGGGGGGGGGGGGGGGGGGGGGGGGGGGGGGGGGGGGGGGGGGGGGGGGGGGGGGGGGGGGGGGGGGGGGGGGGGGGGGGGGGGGGGGGGGGGGGGGGGGGGGGGGGGGGGGGGGGGGGGGGGGGGGGGGGGGGGGGGGGGGGGGGGGGGGGGGGGGGGGGGGGGGGGGGGGGGGGGGGGGGGGGGGGGGGGGGGGGGGGGGGGGGGGGGGGGGGGGGGGGGGGGGGGGGGGGGGGGGGGGGGGGGGGGGGGGGGGGGGGGGGGGGGGGGGGGGGGGGGGGGGGGGGGGGGGGGGGGGGGGGGGGGGGGGGGGGGGGGGGGGGGGGGGGGGGGGGGGGGGGGGGGGGGGGGGGGGGGGGGGGGGGGGGGGGGGGGGGGGGGGGGGGGGGGGGGGGGGGGGGGGGGGGGGGGGGGGGGGGGGGGGGGGGGGGGGGGGGGGGGGGGGGGGGGGGGGGGGGGGGGGGGGGGGGGGGGGGGGGGGGGGGGGGGGGGGGGGGGGGGGGGGGGGGGGGGGGGGGGGGGGGGGGGGGGGGGGGGGGGGGGGGGGGGGGGGGGGGGGGGGGGGGGGGGGGGGGGGGGGGGGGGGGGGGGGGGGGGGGGGGGGGGGGGGGGGGGGGGGGGGGGGGGGGGGGGGGGGGGGGGGGGGGGGGGGGGGGGGGGGGGGGGGGGGGGGGGGGGGGGGGGGGGGGGGGGGGGGGGGGGGGGGGGGGGGGGGGGGGGGGGGGGGGGGGGGGGGGGGGGGGGGGGGGGGGGGGGGGGGGGGGGGGGGGGGGGGGGGGGGGGGGGGGGGGGGGGGGGGGGGGGGGGGGGGGGGGGGGGGGGGGGGGGGGGGGGGGGGGGGGGGGGGGGGGGGGGGGGGGGGGGGGGGGGGGGGGGGGGGGGGGGGGGGGGGGGGGGGGGGGGGGGGGGGGGGGGGGGGGGGGGGGGTGGGGGGGGGGGGGGGGGGGGGGGGGGGGGGGGGGGGGGGGGGGGGGGGGGGGGGGGGGGGGGGGGGGGGGGGGGGGGGGGGGGGGGGGGGGGGGGGGGGGGGGGGGGGGGGGGGGGGGGGGGGGGGGGGGGGGGGGGGGGGGGGGGGGGGGGGGGGGGGGGGGGGGGGGGGGGGGGGGGGGGGGGGGGGGGGGGGGGGGGGGGGGGGGGGGGGGGGGGGGGGGGGGGGGGGGGGGGGGGGGGGGGGGGGGGGGGGGGGGGGGGGGGGGGGGGGGGGGGGGGGGGGGGGGGGGGGGGGGGGGGGGGGGGGGGGGGGGGGGGGGGGGGGGGGGGGGGGGGGGGGGGGGGGGGGGGGGGGGGGGGGGGGGGGGGGGGGGGGGGGGGGGGGGGGGGGGGGGGGGGGGGGGGGGGGGGGGGGGGGGGGGGGGGGGGGGGGGGGGGGGGGGGGGGGGGGGGGGGGGGGGGGGGGGGGGGGGGGGGGGGGGGGGGGGGGGGGGTGGGGGGGGGGGGGGGGGGGGGGGGGGGGGGGGGGGGGGGGGGGGGGGGGGGGGGGGGGGGGGGGGGGGGGGGGGGGGGGGGGGGGGGGGGGGGGGGGGGGGGGGGGGGGGGGGGGGGGGGGGGGGGGGGGGGGGGGGGGGGGGGGGGGGGGGGGGGGGGGGGGGGGGGGGGGGGGGGGGGGGGGGGGGGGGGGGGGGGGGGGGGGGGGGGGGGGGGGGGGGGGGGGGGGGGGGGGGGGGGGGGGGGGGGGGGGGGGGGGGGGGGGGGGGGGGGGGGGGGGGGGGGGGGGGGGGGGGGGGGGGGGGGGGGGGGGGGGGGGGGGGGGGGGGGGGGGGGGGGGGGGGGGGGGGGGGGGGGGGGGGGGGGGGGGGGGGGGGGGGGGGGGGGGGGGGGGGGGGGGGGGGGGGGGGGGGGGGGGGGGGGGGGGGGGGGGGGGGGGGGGGGGGGGGGGGGGGGGGGGGGGGGGGGGGGGGGGGGGGGGGGGGGGGGGGGGGGGGGGGGGGGGGGGGGGGGGGGGGGGGGGGGGGGGGGGGGGGGGGGGGGGGGGGGGGGGGGGGGGGGGGGGGGGGGGGGGGGGGGGGGGGGGGGGGGGGGGGGGGGGGGGGGGGGGGGGGGGGGGGGGGGGGGGGGGGGGGGGGGGGGGGGGGGGGGGGGGGGGGGGGGGGGGGGGGGGGGGGGGGGGGGGGGGGGGGGGGGGGGGGGGGGGGGGGGGGGGGGGGGGGGGGGGGGGGGGGGGGGGGGGGGGGGGGGGGGGGGGGGGGGGGGGGGGGGGGGGGGGGGGGGGGGGGGGGGGGGGGGGGGGGGGGGGGGGGGGGGGGGGGGGGGGGGGGGGGGGGGGGGGGGGGGGGGGGGGGGGGGGGGGGGGGGGGGGGGGGGGGGGGGGGGGGGGGGGGGGGGGGGGGGGGGGGGGGGGGGGGGGGGGGG
Source organism: Caperea marginata (assembly GCA_029224305.1). Lineage (NCBI taxonomy): Eukaryota > Metazoa > Chordata > Mammalia > Artiodactyla > Neobalaenidae > Caperea > Caperea marginata. Next base: position 32,223 of record JANTQK010012037.1, on the reverse strand, counting down.
GGGGGGGGGGGGGGGGGGGGGGGGGGGGGGGGGGGGGGGGGGGGGGGGGGGGGGGGGGGGGGGGGGGGGGGGGGGGGGGGGGGGGGGGGGGGGGGGGGGGGGGGGGGGGGGGGGGGGGGGGGGGGGGGGGGGGGGGGGGGGGGGGGGGGGGGGGGGGGGGGGGGGGGGGGGGGGGGGGGGGGGGGGGGGGGGGGGGGGGGGGGGGGGGGGGGGGGGGGGGGGGGGGGGGGGGGGGGGGGGGGGGGGGGGGGGGGGGGGGGGGGGGGGGGGGGGGGGGGGGGGGGGGGGGGGGGGGGGGGGGGGGGGGGGGGGGGGGGGGGGGGGGGGGGGGGGGGGGGGGGGGGGGGGGGGGGGGGGGGGGGGGGGGGGGGGGGGGGGGGGGGGGGGGGGGGGGGGGGGGGGGGGGGGGGGGGGGGGGGGGGGGGGGGGGGGGGGGGGGGGGGGGGGGGGGGGGGGGGGGGGGGGGGGGGGGGGGGGGGGGGGGGGGGGGGGGGGGGGGGGGGGGGGGGGGGGGGGGGGGGGGGGGGGGGGGGGGGGGGGGGGGGGGGGGGGGGGGGGGGGGGGGGGGGGGGGGGGGGGGGGGGGGGGGGGGGGGGGGGGGGGGGGGGGGGGGGGGGGGGGGGGGGGGGGGGGGGGGGGGGGGGGGGGGGGGGGGGGGGGGGGGGGGGGGGGGGGGGGGGGGGGGGGGGGGGGGGGGGGGGGGGGGGGGGGGGGGGGGGGGGGGGGGGGGGGGGGGGGGGGGGGGGGGGGGGGGGGGGGGGGGGGGGGGGGGGGGGGGGGGGGGGGGGGGGGGGGGGGGGGGGGGGGGGGGGGGGGGGGGGGGGGGGGGGGGGGGGGGGGGGGGGGGGGGGGGGGGGGGGGGGGGGGGGGGGGGGGGGGGGGGGGGGGGGGGGGGGGGGGGGGGGGGGGGGGGGGGGGGGGGGGGGGGGGGGGGGGGGGGGGGGGGGGGGGGGGGGGGGGGGGGGGGGGGGGGGGGGGGGGGGGGGGGGGGGGGGGGGGGGGGGGGGGGGGGGGGGGGGGGGGGGGGGGGGGGGGGGGGGGGGGGGGGGGGGGGGGGGGGGGGGGGGGGGGGGGGGGGGGGGGGGGGGGGGGGGGGGGGGGGGGGGGGGGGGGGGGGGGGGGGGGGGGGGGGGGGGGGGGGGGGGGGGGGGGGGGGGGGGGGGGGGGGGGGGGGGGGGGGGGGGGGGGGGGGGGGGGGGGGGGGGGGGGGGGGGGGGGGGGGGGGGGGGGGGGGGGGGGGGGGGGGGGGGGGGGGGGGGGGGGGGGGGGGGGGGGGGGGGGGGGGGGGGGGGGGGGGGGGGGGGGGGGGGGGGGGGGGGGGGGGGGGGGGGGGGGGGGGGGGGGGGGGGGGGGGGGGGGGGGGGGGGGGGGGGGGGGGGGGGGGGGGGGGGGGGGGGGGGGGGGGGGGGGGGGGGGGGGGGGGGGGGGGGGGGGGGGGGGGGGGGGGGGGGGGGGGGGGGGGGGGGGGGGGGGGGGGGGGGGGGGGGGGGGGGGGGGGGGGGGGGGGGGGGGGGGGGGGGGGGGGGGGGGGGGGGGGGGGGGGGGGGGGGGGGGGGGGGGGGGGGGGGGGGGGGGGGGGGGGGGGGGGGGGGGGGGGGGGGGGGGGGGGGGGGGGGGGGGGGGGGGGGGGGGGGGGGGGGGGGGGGGGGGGGGGGGGGGGGGGGGGGGGGGGGGGGGGGGGGGGGGGGGGGGGGGGGGGGGGGGGGGGGGGGGGGGGGGGGGGGGGGGGGGGGGGGGGGGGGGGGGGGGGGGGGGGGGGGGGGGGGGGGGGGGGGGGGGGGGGGGGGGGGGGGGGGGGGGGGGGGGGGGGGGGGGGGGGGGGGGGGGGGGGGGGGGGGGGGGGGGGGGGGGGGGGGGGGGGGGGGGGGGGGGGGGGGGGGGGGGGGGGGGGGGGGGGGGGGGGGGGGGGGGGGGGGGGGGGGGGGGGGGGGGGGGGGGGGGGGGGGGGGGGGGGGGGGGGGGGGGGGGGGGGGGGGGGGGGGGGGGGGGGGGGGGGGGGGGGGGGGGGGGGGGGGGGGGGGGGGGGGGGGGGGGGGGGGGGGGGGGGGGGGGGGGGGGGGGGGGGGGGGGGGGGGGGGGGGGGGGGGGGGGGGGGGGGGGGGGGGGGGGGGGGGGGGGGGGGGGGGGGGGGGGGGGGGGGGGGGGGGGGGGGGGGGGGGGGGGGGGGGGGGGGGGGGGGGGGGGGGGGGGGGGGGGGGGGGGGGGGGGGGGGGGGGGGGGGGGGGGGGGGGGGGGGGGGGGGGGGGGGGGGGGGGGGGGGGGGGGGGGGGGGGGGGGGGGGGGGGGGGGGGGGGGGGGGGGGGGGGGGGGGGGGGGGGGGGGGGGGGGGGGGGGGGGGGGGGGGGGGGGGGGGGGGGGGGGGGGGGGGGGGGGGGGGGGGGGGGGGGGGGGGGGGGGGGGGGGGGGGGGGGGGGGGGGGGGGGGGGGGGGGGGGGGGGGGGGGGGGGGGGGGGGGGGGGGGGGGGGGGGGGGGGGGGGGGGGGGGGGGGGGGGGGGGGGGGGGGGGGGGGGGGGGGGGGGGGGGGGGGGGGGGGGGGGGGGGGGGGGGGGGGGGGGGGGGGGGGGGGGGGGGGGGGGGGGGGGGGGGGGGGGGGGGGGGGGGGGGGGGGGGGGGGGGGGGGGGGGGGGGGGGGGGGGGGGGGGGGGGGGGGGGGGGGGGGGGGGGGGGGGGGGGGGGGGGGGGGGGGGGGGGGGGGGGGGGGGGGGGGGGGGGGGGGGGGGGGGGGGGGGGGGGGGGGGGGGGGGGGGGGGGGGGGGGGGGGGGGGGGGGGGGGGGGGGGGGGGGGGGGGGGGGGGGGGGGGGGGGGGGGGGGGGGGGGGGGGGGGGGGGGGGGGGGGGGGGGGGGGGGGGGGGGGGGGGGGGGGGGGGGGGGGGGGGGGGGGGGGGGGGGGGGGGGGGGGGGGGGGGGGGGGGGGGGGGGGGGGGGGGGGGGGGGGGGGGGGGGGGGGGGGGGGGGTGGGGGGGGGGGGGGGGGGGGGGGGGGGGGGGGGGGGGGGGGGGGGGGGGGGGGGGGGGGGGGGGGGGGGGGGGGGGGGGGGGGGGGGGGGGGGGGGGGGGGGGGGGGGGGGGGGGGGGGGGGGGGGGGGGGGGGGGGGGGGGGGGGGGGGGGGGGGGGGGGGGGGGGGGGGGGGGGGGGGGGGGGGGGGGGGGGGGGGGGGGGGGGGGGGGGGGGGGGGGGGGGGGGGGGGGGGGGGGGGGGGGGGGGGGGGGGGGGGGGGGGGGGGGGGGGGGGGGGGGGGGGGGGGGGGGGGGGGGGGGGGGGGGGGGGGGGGGGGGGGGGGGGGGGGGGGGGGGGGGGGGGGGGGGGGGGGGGGGGGGGGGGGGGGGGGGGGGGGGGGGGGGGGGGGGGGGGGGGGGGGGGGGGGGGGGGGGGGGGGGGGGGGGGGGGGGGGGGGGGGGGGGGGGGGGGGGGGGGGGGGGGGGGGGGGGGGGGGGGGGGGGGGGGGGGGGGGGGGGGGGGGGGGGGGGGGGGGGGGGGGGGGGGGGGGGGGGGGGGGGGGGGGGGGGGGGGGGGGGGGGGGGGGGGGGGGGGGGGGGGGGGGGGGGGGGGGGGGGGGGGGGGGGGGGGGGGGGGGGGGGGGGGGGGGGGGGGGGGGGGGGGGGGGGGGGGGGGGGGGGGGGGGGGGGGGGGGGGGGGGGGGGGGGGGGGGGGGGGGGGGGGGGGGGGGGGGGGGGGGGGGGGGGGGGGGGGGGGGGGGGGGGGGGGGGGGGGGGGGGGGGGGGGGGGGGGGGGGGGGGGGGGGGGGGGGGGGGGGGGGGGGGGGGGGGGGGGGGGGGGGGGGGGGGGGGGGGGGGGGGGGGGGGGGGGGGGGGGGGGGGGGGGGGGGGGGGGGGGGGGGGGGGGGGGGGGGGGGGGGGGGGGGGGGGGGGGGGGGGGGGGGGGGGGGGGGGGGGGGGGGGGGGGGGGGGGGGGGGGGGGGGGGGGGGGGGGGGGGGGGGGGGGGGGGGGGGGGGGGGGGGGGGGGGGGGGGGGGGGGGGGGGGGGGGGGGGGGGGGGGGGGGGGGGGGGGGGGGGGGGGGGGGGGGGGGGGGGGGGGGGGGGGGGGGGGGGGGGGGGGGGGGGGGGGGGGGGGGGGGGGGGGGGGGGGGGGGGGGGGGGGGGGGGGGGGGGGGGGGGGGGGGGGGGGGGGGGGGGGGGGGGGGGGGGGGGGGGGGGGGGGGGGGGGGGGGGGGGGGGGGGGGGGGGGGGGGGGGGGGGGGGGGGGGGGGGGGGGGGGGGGGGGGGGGGGGGGGGGGGGGGGGGGGGGGGGGGGGGGGGGGGGGGGGGGGGGGGGGGGGGGGGGGGGGGGGGGGGGGGGGGGGGGGGGGGGGGGGGGGGGGGGGGGGGGGGGGGGGGGGGGGGGGGGGGGGGGGGGGGGGGGGGGGGGGGGGGGGGGGGGGGGGGGGGGGGGGGGGGGGGGGGGGGGGGGGGGGGGGGGGGGGGGGGGGGGGGGGGGGGGGGGGGGGGGGGGGGGGGTGGGGGGGGGGGGGGGGGGGGGGGGGGGGGGGGGGGGGGGGGGGGGGGGGGGGGGGGGGGGGGGGGGGGGGGGGGGGGGGGGGGGGGGGGGGGGGGGGGGGGGGGGGGGGGGGGGGGGGGGGGGGGGGGGGGGGGGGGGGGGGGGGGGGGGGGGGGGGGGGGGGGGGGGGGGGGGGGGGGGGGGGGGGGGGGGGGGGGGGGGGGGGGGGGGGGGGGGGGGGGGGGGGGGGGGGGGGGGGGGGGGGGGGGGGGGGGGGGGGGGGGGGGGGGGGGGGGGGGGGGGGGGGGGGGGGGGGGGGGGGGGGGGGGGGGGGGGGGGGGGGGGGGGGGGGGGGGGGGGGGGGGGGGGGGGGGGGGGGGGGGGGGGGGGGGGGGGGGGGGGGGGGGGGGGGGGGGGGGGGGGGGGGGGGGGGGGGGGGGGGGGGGGGGGGGGGGGGGGGGGGGGGGGGGGGGGGGGGGGGGGGGGGGGGGGGGGGGGGGGGGGGGGGGGGGGGGGGGGGGGGGGGGGGGGGGGGGGGGGGGGGGGGGGGGGGGGGGGGGGGGGGGGGGGGGGGGGGGGGGGGGGGGGGGGGGGGGGGGGGGGGGGGGGGGGGGGGGGGGGGGGGGGGGGGGGGGGGGGGGGGGGGGGGGGGGGGGGGGGGGGGGGGGGGGGGGGGGGGGGGGGGGGGGGGGGGGGGGGGGGGGGGGGGGGGGGGGGGGGGGGGGGGGGGGGGGGGGGGGGGGGGGGGGGGGGGGGGGGGGGGGGGGGGGGGGGGGGGGGGGGGGGGGGGGGGGGGGGGGGGGGGGGGGGGGGGGGGGGGGGGGGGGGGGGGGGGGGGGGGGGGGGGGGGGGGGGGGGGGGGGGGGGGGGGGGGGGGGGGGGGGGGGGGGGGGGGGGGGGGGGGGGGGGGGGGGGGGGGGGGGGGGGGGGGGGGGGGGGGGGGGGGGGGGGGGGGGGGGGGGGGGGGGGGGGGGGGGGGGGGGGGGGGGGGGGGGGGGGGGGGGGGGGGGGGGGGGGGGGGGGGGGGGGGGGGGGGGGGGGGGGGGGGGGGGGGGGGGGGGGGGGGGGGGGGGGGGGGGGGGGGGGGGGGGGGGGGGGGGGGGGGGGGGGGGGGGGGGGGGGGGGGGGGGGGGGGGGGGGGGGGGGGGGGGGGGGGGGGGGGGGGGGGGGGGGGGGGGGGGGGGGGGGGGGGGGGGGGGGGGGGGGGGGGGGGGGGGGGGGGGGGGGGGGGGGGGGGGGGGGGGGGGGGGGGGGGGGGGGGGGGGGGGGGGGGGGGGGGGGGGGGGGGGGGGGGGGGGGGGGGGGGGGGGGGGGGGGGGGGGGGGGGGGGGGGGGGGGGGGGGGGGGGGGGGGGGGGGGGGGGGGGGGGGGGGGGGGGGGGGGGGGGGGGGGGGGGGGGGGGGGGGGGGGGGGGGGGGGGGGGGGGGGGGGGGGGGGGGGGGGGGGGGGGGGGGGGGGGGGGGGGGGGGGGGGGGGGGGGGGGGGGGGGGGGGGGGGGGGGGGTGGGGGGGGGGGGGGGGGGGGGGGGGGGGGGGGGGGGGGGGGGGGGGGGGGGGGGGGGGGGGGGGGGGGGGGGGGGGGGGGGGGGGGGGGGGGGGGGGGGGGGGGGGGGGGGGGGGGGGGGGGGGGGGGGGGGGGGGGGGGGGGGGGGGGGGGGGGGGGGGGGGGGGGGGGGGGGGGGGGGGGGGGGGGGGGGGGGGGGGGGGGGGGGGGGGGGGGGGGGGGGGGGGGGGGGGGGGGGGGGGGGGGGGGGGGGGGGGGGGGGGGGGGGGGGGGGGGGGGGGGGGGGGGGGGGGGGGGGGGGGGGGGGGGGGGGGGGGGGGGGGGGGGGGGGGGGGGGGGGGGGGGGGGGGGGGGGGGGGGGGGGGGGGGGGGGGGGGGGGGGGGGGGGGGGGGGGGGGGGGGGGGGGGGGGGGGGGGGGGGGGGGGGGGGGGGGGGGGGGGGGGGGGGGGGGGGGGGGGGGGGGGGGGGGGGGGGGGGGGGGGGGGGGGGGGGGGGGGGGGGGGGGGGGGGGGGGGGGGGGGGGGGGGGGGGGGGGGGGGGGGGGGGGGGGGGGGGGGGGGGGGGGGGGGGGGGGGGGGGGGGGGGGGGGGGGGGGGGGGGGGGGGGGGGGGGGGGGGGGGGGGGGGGGGGGGGGGGGGGGGGGGGGGGGGGGGGGGGGGGGGGGGGGGGGGGGGGGGGGGGGGGGGGGGGGGGGGGGGGGGGGGGGGGGGGGGGGGGGGGGGGGGGGGGGGGGGGGGGGGGGGGGGGGGGGGGGGGGGGGGGGGGGGGGGGGGGGGGGGGGGGGGGGGGGGGGGGGGGGGGGGGGGGGGGGGGGGGGTGGGGGGGGGGGGGGGGGGGGGGGGGGGGGGGGGGGGGGGGGGGGGGGGGGGGGGGGGGGGGGGGGGGGGGGGGGGGGGGGGGGGGGGGGGGGGGGGGGGGGGGGGGGGGGGGGGGGGGGGGGGGGGGGGGGGGGGGGGGGGGGGGGGGGGGGGGGGGGGGGGGGGGGGGTGGGGGGGGGGGGGGGGGGGGGGGGGGGGGGGGGGGGGGGGGGGGGGGGGGGGGGGGGGGGGGGGGGGGGGGGGGGGGGGGGGGGGGGGGGGGGGGGGGGGGGGGGGGGGGGGGGGGGGGGGGGGGGGGGGGGGGGGGGGGGGGGGGGGGGGGGGGGGGGGGGGGGGGGGGGGGGGGGGGGGGGGGGGGGGGGGGGGGGGGGGGGGGGGGGGGGGGGGGGGGGGGGGGGGGGGGGGGGGGGGGGGGGGGGGGGGGGGGGGGGGGGGGGGGGGTGGGGGGGGGGGGGGGGGGGGGGGGGGGGGGGGGGGGGGGGGGGGGGGGGGGGGGGGGGGGGGGGGGGGGGGGGGGGGGGGGGGGGGGGGGGGGGGGGGGGGGGGGGGGGGGGGGGGGGGGGGGGGGGGGGGGGGGGGGGGGGGGGGGGGGGGGGGGGGGGGGGGGGGGGGGGGGGGGGGGGGGGGGGGGGGGGGGGGGGGGGGGGGGGGGGGGGGGGGGGGGGGGGGTGGGGGGGGGGGGGGGGGGGGGGGGGGGGGGGGGGGGGGGGGGGGGGGGGGGGGGGGGGGGGGGGGGGGGGGGGGGGGGGGGGGGGGGGGGGGGGGGGGGGGGGGGGGGGGGGGGGGGGGGGGGGGGGGGGGGGGGGGGGGGGGGGGGGGGGGGGGGGGGGGGGGGGGGGGGGGGGGGGGGGGGGGGGGGGGGGGGGGGGGGGGGGGGGGGGGGGGGGGGGGGGGGGGGGGGGGGGGGGGGGGGGGGGGGGGGGGGGGGGGGGGGGGGGGGGGGGGGGGGGGGGGGGGGGGGGGGGGGGGGGGGGGGGGGGGGGGGGGGGGGGGGGGGGGGGGGGGGGGGGGGGGGGGGGGGGGGGGGGGGGGGGGGGGGGGGGGGGGGGGGGGGGGGGGGGGGGGGGGGGGGGGGGGGGGGGGGGGGGGGGGGGGGGGGGGGGGGGGGGGGGGGGGGGGGGGGGGGGGGGGGGGGGGGGGGGGGGGGGGGGGGGGGGGGGGGGGGGGGGGGGGGGGGGGGGGGGGGGGGGGGGGGGGGGGGGGGGGGGGGGGGGGGGGGGGGGGGGGGGGGGGGGGGGGGGGGGGGGGGGGGGGGGGGGGGGGGGGGGGGGGGGGGGGGGGGGGGGGGGGGGGGGGGGGGGGGGGGGGGGGGGGGGGGGGGGGGGGGGGGGGGGGGGGGGGGGGGGGGGGGGGGGGGGGGGGGGGGGGGGGGGGGGGGGGGGGGGGGGGGGGGGGGGGGGGGGGGGGGGGGGGGGGGGGGGGGGGGGGGGGGGGGGGGGGGGGGGGGGGGGGGGGGGGGGGGGGGGGGGGGGGGGGGGGGGGGGGGGGGGGGGGGGGGGGGGGGGGGGGGGGGGGGGGGGGGGGGGGGGGGGGGGGGGGGGGGGGGGGGGGGGGGGGGGGGGGGGGGGGGGGGGGGGGGGGGGGGGGGGGGGGGGGGGGGGGGGGGGGGGGGGGGGGGGGGGGGGGGGGGGGGGGGGGGGGGTGGGGGGGGGGGGGGGGGGGGGGGGGGGGGGGGGGGGGGGGGGGGGGGGGGGGGGGGGGGGGGGGGGGGGGGGGGGGGGGGGGGGGGGGGGGGGGGGGGGGGGGGGGGGGGGGGGGGGGGGGGGGGGGGGGGGGGGGGGGGGGGGGGGGGGGGGGGGGGGGGGGGGGGGGGGGGGGGGGGGGGGGGGGGGGGGGGGGGGGGGGGGGGGGGGGGGGGGGGGGGGGGGGGGGGGGGGGGGGGGGGGGGGGGGGGGGGGGGGGGGGGGGGGGGGGGGGGGGGGGGGGGGGGGGGGGGGGGGGGGGGGGGGGGGGGGGGGGGGGGGGGGGGGGGGGGGGGGGGGGGGGGGGGGGGGGGGGGGGGGGGGGGGGGGGGGGGGGGGGGGGGGGGGGGGGGGGGGGGGGGGGGGGGGGGGGGGGGGGGGGGGGGGGGGGGGGGGGGGGGGGGGGGGGGGGGGGGGGGGGGGGGGGGGGGGGGGGGGGGGGGGGGGGGGGGGGGGGGGGGGGGGGGGGGGGGGGGGGGGGGGGGGGGGGGGGGGGGGGGGGGGGGGGGGGGGGGGGGGGGGGGGGGGGGGGGGGGGGGGGGGGGGGGGGGGGGGGGGGGGGGGGGGGGGGGGGGGGGGGGGGGGGGGGGGGGGGGGGGGGGGGGGGGGGGGGGGGGGGGGGGGGGGGGGGGGGGGGGGGGGGGGGGGGGGGGGGGGGGGGGGGGGGGGGGGGGGGGGGGGGGGGGGGGGGGGGGGGGGGGGGGGGGGGGGGGGGGGGGGGGGGGGGGGGGGGGGGGGGGGGGGGGGGGGGGGGGGGGGGGGGGGGGGGGGGGGGGGGGGGGGGGGGGGGGGGGGGGGGGGGGGGGGGGGGGGGGGGGGGGGGGGGGGGGGGGGGGGGGGGGGGGGGGGGGGGGGGGGGGGGGGGGGGGGGGGGGGGGGGGGGGGGGGGGGGGGGGGGGGGGGGGGGGGGGGGGGGGGGGGGGGGGGGGGGGGGGGGGGGGGGGGGGGGGGGGGGGGTGGGGGGGGGGGGGGGGGGGGGGGGGGGGGGGGGGGGGGGGGGGGGGGGGGGGGGGGGGGGGGGGGGGGGGGGGGGGGGGGGGGGGGGGGGGGGGGGGGGGGGGGGGGGGGGGGGGGGGGGGGGGGGGGGGGGGGGGGGGGGGGGGGGGGGGGGGGGGGGGGGGGGGGGGGGGGGGGGGGGGGGGGGGGGGGGGGGGGGGGGGGGGGGGGGGGGGGGGGGGGGGGGGGGGGGGGGGGGGGGGGGGGGGGGGGGGGGGGGGGGGGGGGGGGGGGGGGGGGGGGGGGGGGGGGGGGGGGGGGGGGGGGGGGGGGGGGGGGGGGGGGGGGGGGGGGGGGGGGGGGGGGGGGGGGGGGGGGGGGGGGGGGGGGGGGGGGGGGGGGGGGGGGGGGGGGGGGGGGGGGGGGGGGGGGGGGGGGGGGGGGGGGGGGGGGGGGGGGGGGGGGGGGGGGGGGGGGGGGGGGGGGGGGGGGGGGGGGGGGGGGTGGGGGGGGGGGGGGGGGGGGGGGGGGGGGGGGGGGGGGGGGGGGGGGGGGGGGGGGGGGGGGGGGGGGGGGGGGGGGGGGGGGGGGGGGGGGGGGGGGGGGGGGGGGGGGGGGGGGGGGGGGGGGGGGGGGGGGGGGGGGGGGGGGGGGGGGGGGGGGGGGGGGGGGGGGGGGGGGGGGGGGGGGGGGGGGGGGGGGGGGGGGGGGGGGGGGGGGGGGGGGGGGGGGGGGGGGGGGGGGGGGGGGGGGGGGGGGGGGGGGGGGGGGGGGGGGGGGGGGGGGGGGGGGGGGGGGGGGGGGGGGGGGGGGGGGGGGGGGGGGGGGGGGGGGGGGGGGGGGGGGGGGGGGGGGGGGGGGGGGGGGGGGGGGGGGGGGGGGGGGGGGGGGGGGGGGGGGGGGGGGGGGGGGGGGGGGGGGGGGGGGGGGGGGGGGGGGGGGGGGGGGGGGGGGGGGGGGGGGGGGGGGGGGGGGGGGGGGGGGGGGGGGGGGGGGGGGGGGGGGGGGGGGGGGGGGGGGGGGGGGGGGGGGGGGGGGGGGGGGGGGGGGGGGGGGGGGGGGGGGGGGGGGGGGGGGGGGGGGGGGGGGGGGGGGGGGGGGGGGGGGGGGGGGGGGGGGGGGGGGGGGGGGGGGGGGGGGGGGGGGGGGGGGGGGGGGGGGGGGGGGGGGGGGGGGGGGGGGGGGGGGGGGGGGGGGGGGGGGGGGGGGGGGGGGGGGGGGGGGGGGGGGGGGGGGGGGGGGGGGGGGGGGGGGGGGGGGGGGGGGGGGGGGGGGGGGGGGGGGGGGGGGGGGGGGGGGGGGGGGGGGGGGGGGGGGGGGGGGGGGGGGGGGGGGGGGGGGGGGGGGGGGGGGGGGGGGGGGGGGGGGGGGGGGGGGGGGGGGGGGGGGGGGGGGGGGGGGGGGGGGGGGGGGGGGGGGGGGGGGGGGGGGGGGGGGGGGGGGGGGGGGGGGGGGGGGGGGGGGGGGGGGGGGGGGGGGGGGGGGGGGGGGGGGGGGGGGGGGGGGGGGGGGGGGGGGGGGGGGGGGGGGGGGGGGGGGGGGGGGGGGGGGGGGGGGGGGGGGGGGGGGGGGGGGGGGGGGGGGGGGGGGGGGGGGGGGGGGGGGGGGGGGGGGGGGGGGGGGGGGGGGGGGGGGGGGGGGGGGGGGGGGGGGGGGGGGGGGGGGGGGGGGGGGGGGGGGGGGGGGGGGGGGGGGGGGGGGGGGGGGGGGGGGGGGGGGGGGGGGGGGGGGGGGGGGGGGGGGGGGGGGGGGGGGGGGGGGGGGGGGGGGGGGGGGGGGGGGGGGGGGGGGGGGGGGGGGGGGGGGGGGGGGGGGGGGGGGGGGGGGGGGGGGGGGGGGGGGGGGGGGGGGGGGGGGGGGGGGGGGGGGGGGGGGGGGGGGGGGGGGGGGGGGGGGGGGGGGGGGGGGGGGGGGGGGGGGGGGGGGGGGGGGGGGGGGGGGGGGGGGGGGGGGGGGGGGGGGGGGGGGGGGGGGGGGGGGGGGGGGGGGGGGGGGGGGGGGGGGGGGTGGGGGGGGGGGGGGGGGGGGGGGGGGGGGGGGGGGGGGGGGGGGGGGGGGGGGGGGGGGGGGGGGGGGGGGGGGGGGGGGGGGGGGGGGGGGGGGGGGGGGGGGGGGGGGGGGGGGGGGGGGGGGGGGGGGGGGGGGGGGGGGGGGGGGGGGGGGGGGGGGGGGGGGGGGGGGGGGGGGGGGGGGGGGGGGGGGGGGGGGGGGGGGGGGGGGGGGGGGGGGGGGGGGGGGGGGGGGGGGGGGGGGGGGTGGGGGGGGGGGGGGGGGGGGGGGGGGGGGGGGGGGGGGGGGGGGGGGGGGGGGGGGGGGGGGGGGGGGGGGGGGGGGGGGGGGGGGGGGGGGGGGGGGGGGGGGGGGGGGGGGGGGGGGGGGGGGGGGGGGGGGGGGGGGGGGGGGGGGGGGGGGGGGGGGGGGGGGGGGGGGGGGGGGGGGGGGGGGGGGGGGGGGGGGGGGGGGGGGGGGGGGGGGGGGGGGGGGGGGGGGGGGGGGGGGGGGGGGGGGGGGGGGGGGGGGGGGGGGGGGGGGGGGGGGGGGGGGGGGGGGGGGGGGGGGGGGGGGGGGGGGGGGGGGGGGGGGGGGGGGGGGGGGGGGGGGGGGGGGGGGGGGGGGGGGGGGGGGGGGGGGGGGGGGGGGGGGGGGGGGGGGGGGGGGGGGGGGGGGGGGGGGGGGGGGGGGGGGGGGGGGGGGGGGGGGGGGGGGGGGGGGGGGGGGGGGGGGGGGGGGGGGGGGGGGGGGGGGGGGGGGGGGGGGGGGGGGGGGGGGGGGGGGGGGGGGGGGGGGGGGGGGGGGGGGGGGGGGGGGGGGGGGGGGGGGGGGGGGGGGGGGGGGGGGGGGGGGGGGGGGGGGGGGGGGGGGGGGGGGGGGGGGGGGGGGGGGGGGGGGGGGGGGGGGGGGGGGGGGGGGGGGGGGGGGGGGGGGGGGGGGGGGGGGGGGGGGGGGGGGGGGGGGGGGGGGGGGGGGGGGGGGGGGGGGGGGGGGGGGGGGGGGGGGGGGGGGGGGGGGGGGGGGGGGGGGGGGGGGGGGGGGGGGGGGGGGGGGGGGGGGGGGGGGGGGGGGGGGGGGGGGGGGGGGGGGGGGGGGGGGGGGGGGGGGGGGGGGGGGGGGGGGGGGGGGGGGGGGGGGGGGGGGGGGGGGGGGGGGGGGGGGGGGGGGGGGGGGGGGGGGGGGGGGGGGGGGGGGGGGGGGGGGGGGGGGGGGGGGGGGGGGGGGGGGGGGGGGGGGGGGGGGGGGGGGGGGGGGGGGGGGGGGGGGGGGGGGGGGGGGGGGGGGGGGGGGGGGGGGGGGGGGGGGGGGGGGGGGGGGGGGGGGGGGGGGGGGGGGGGGGGGGGGGGGGGGGGGGGGGGGGGGGGGGGGGGGGGGGGGGGGGGGGGGGGGGGGGGGGGGGGGGGGGGGGGGGGGGGGGGGGGGGGGGGGGGGGGGGGGGGGGGGGGGGGGGGGGGGGGGGGGGGGGGGGGGGGGGGGGGGGGGGGGGGGGGGGGGGGGGTGGGGGGGGGGGGGGGGGGGGGGGGGGGGGGGGGGGGGGGGGGGGGGGGGGGGGGGGGGGGGGGGGGGGGGGGGGGGGGGGGGGGGGGGGGGGGGGGGGGGGGGGGGGGGGGGGGGGGGGGGGGGGGGGGGGGGGGGGGGGGGGGGGGGGGGGGGGGGGGGGGGGGGGGGGGGGGGGGGGGGGGGGGGGGGGGGGGGGGGGGGGGGGGGGGGGGGGGGGGGGGGGGGGGGGGGGGGGGGGGGGGGGGGGGGGGGGGGGGGGGGGGGGGGGGGGGGGGGGGGGGGGGGGGGGGGGGGGGGGGGGGGGGGGGGGGGGGGGGGGGGGGGGGGGGGGGGGGGGGGGGGGGGGGGGGGGGGGGGGGGGGGGGGGGGGGGGGGGGGGGGGGGGGGGGGGGGGGGGGGGGGGGGGGGGGGGGGGGGGGGGGGGGGGGGGGGGGGGGGGGGGGGGGGGGGGGGGGGGGGGGGGGGGGGGGGGGGGGGGGGGGGGGGGGGGGGGGGGGGGGGGGGGGGGGGGGGGGGGGGGGGGGGGGGGGGGGGGGGGGGGGGGGGGGGGGGGGGGGGGGGGGGGGGGGGGGGGGGGGGGGGGGGGGGGGGGGGGGGGGGGGGGGGGGGGGGGGGGGGGGGGGGGGGGGGGGGGGGGGGGGGGGGGGGGGGGGGGGGGGGGGGGGGGGGGGGGGGGGGGGGGGGGGGGGGGGGGGGGGGGGGGGGGGGGGGGGGGGGGGGGGGGGGGGGGGGGGGGGGGGGGGGGGGGGGGGGGGGGGGGGGGGGGGGGGGGGGGGGGGGGGGGGGGGGGGGGGGGGGGGGGGGGGGGGGGGGGGGGGGGGGGGGGGGGGGGGGGGGGGGGGGGGGGGGGGGGGGGGGGGGGGGGGGGGGGGGGGGGGGGGGGGGGGGGGGGGGGGGGGGGGGGGGGGGGGGGGGGGGGGGGGGGGGGGGGGGGGGGGGGGGGGGGGGGGGGGGGGGGGGGGGGGGGGGGGGGGGGGGGGGGGGGGTGGGGGGGGGGGGGGGGGGGGGGGGGGGGGGGGGGGGGGGGGGGGGGGGGGGGGGGGGGGGGGGGGGGGGGGGGGGGGGGGGGGGGGGGGGGGGGGGGGGGGGGGGGGGGGGGGGGGGGGGGGGGGGGGGGGGGGGGGGGGGGGGGGGGGGGGGGGGGGGGGGGGGGGGGGGGGGGGGGGGGGGGGGGGGGGGGGGGGGGGGGGGGGGGGGGGGGGGGGGGGGGGGGGGGGGGGGGGGGGGGGGGGGGGGGGGGGGGGGGGGGGGGGGGGGGGGGGGGGGGGGGGGGGGGGGGGGGGGGGGGGGGGGGGGGGGGGGGGGGGGGGGGGGGGGGGGGGGGGGGGGGGGGGGGGGGGGGGGGGGGGGGGGGGGGGGGGGGGGGGGGGGGGGGGGGGGGGGGGGGGGGGGGGGGGGGGGGGGGGGGGGGGGGGGGGGGGGGGGGGGGGGGGGGGGGGGGGGGGGGGGGGGGGGGGGGGGGGGGGGGTGGGGGGGGGGGGGGGGGGGGGGGGGGGGGGGGGGGGGGGGGGGGGGGGGGGGGGGGGGGGGGGGGGGGGGGGGGGGGGGGGGGGGGGGGGGGGGGGGGGGGGGGGGGGGGGGGGGGGGGGGGGGGGGGGGGGGGGGGGGGGGGGGGGGGGGGGGGGGGGGGGGGGGGGGGGGGGGGGGGGGGGGGGGGGGGGGGGGGGGGGGGGGGGGGGGGGGGGGGGGGGGGGGGGGGGGGGGGGGGGGGGGGGGGGGGGGGGGGGGGGGGGGGGGGGGGGGGGGGGGGGGGGGGGGGGGGGGGGGGGGGGGGGGGGGGGGGGGGGGGGGGGGGGGGGGGGGGGGGGGTGGGGGGGGGGGGGGGGGGGGGGGGGGGGGGGGGGGGGGGGGGGGGGGGGGGGGGGGGGGGGGGGGGGGGGGGGGGGGGGGGGGGGGGGGGGGGGGGGGGGGGGGGGGGGGGGGGGGGGGGGGGGGGGGGGGGGGGGGGGGGGGGGGGGGGGGGGGGGGGGGGGGGGGGGGGGGGGGGGGGGGGGGGGGGGGGGGGGGGGGGGGGGGGGGGGGGGGGGGGGGGGGGGGGGGGGGGGGGGGGGGGGGGGGGGGGGGGGGGGGGGGGGGGGGGGGGGGGGGGGGGGGGGGGGGGGGGGGGGGGGGGGGGGGGGGGGGGGGGGGGGGGGGGGGGGGGGGGGGGGGGGGGGGGGGGGGGGGGGGGGGGGGGGGGGGGGGGGGGGGGGGGGGGGGGGGGGGGGGGGGGGGGGGGGGGGGGGGGGGGGGGGGGGGGGGGGGGGGGGGGGGGGGGGGGGGGGGGGGGGGGGGGGGGGGGGGGGGGGGGGGGGGGGGGGGGGGGGGGGGGGGGGGGGGGGGGGGGGGGGGGGGGGGGGGGGGGGGGGGGGGGGGGGGGGGGGGGGGGGGGGGGGGGGGGGGGGGGGGGGGGGGGGGGGGGGGGGGGGGGGGGGGGGGGGGGGGGGGGGGGGGGGGGGGGGGGGGGGGGGGGGGGGGGGGGGGGGGGGGGGGGGGGGGGGGGGGGGGGGGGGGGGGGGGGGGGGGGGGGGGGGGGGGGGGGGGGGGGGGGGGGGGGGGGGGGGGGGGGGGGGGGGGGGGGGGGGGGGGGGGGGGGGGGGGGGGGGGGGGGGGGGGGGGGGGGGGGGGGGGGGGGGGGGGGGGGGGGGGGGGGGGGGGGGGGGGGGGGGGGGGGGGGGGGGGGGGGGGGGGGGGGGGGGGGGGGGGGGGGGGGGGGGGGGGGGGGGGGGGGGGGGGGGGGGGGGGGGGGGGGGGGGGGGGGGGGGGGGGGGGGGGGGGGGGGGGGGGGGGGGGGGGGGGGGGGGGGGGGGGGGGGGGGGGGGGGGGGGGGGGGGGGGGGGGGGGGGGGGGGGGGGGGGGGGGGGGGGGGGGGGGGGGGGGGGGGGGGGGGGGGGGGGGGGGGGGGGGGGGGGGGGGGGGGGGGGGGGGGGGGGGGGGGGGGGGGGGGGGGGGGGGGCGGGGGGGGGGGGGGTGGGGGGGGGGGGGGGGGGGGGGGGGGGGGGGGGGGGGGGGGGGGGGGGGGGGGGGGGGGGGGGGGGGGGGGGGGGGGGGGGGGGGGGGGGGGGGGGGGGGGGGGGGGGGGGGGGGGGGGGGGGGGGGGGGGGGGGGGGGGGGGGGGGGGGGGGGGGGGGGGGGGGGGGGGGGGGGGGGGGGGGGGGGGGGGGGGGGGGGGGGGGGGGGGGGGGGGGGGGGGGGGGGGGGGGGGGGGGGGGGGGGGGGGGGGGGGGGGGGGGGGGGGGGGGGGGGGGGGGGGGGGGGGGGGGGGGGGGGGGGGGGGGGGGGGGGGGGGGGGGGGGGGGGGGGGGGGGGGGGGGGGGGGGGGGGGGGGGGGGGGGGGGGGGGGGGGGGGGGGGGGGGGGGGGGGGGGGGGGGGGGGGGGGGGGGGGGGTGGGGGGGGGGGGGGGGGGGGGGGGGGGGGGGGGGGGGGGGGGGGGGGGGGGGGGGGGGGGGGGGGGGGGGGGGGGGGGGGGGGGGGGGGGGGGGGGGGGGGGGGGGGGGGGGGGGGGGGGGGGGGGGGGGGGGGGGGGGGGGGGGGGGGGGGGGGGGGGGGGGGGGGGGGGGGGGGGGGGGGGGGGGGGGGGGGGGGGGGGGGGGGGGGGGGGGGGGGGGGGGGGGGGGGGGGGGGGGGGGGGGGGGGGGGGGGGGGGGGGGGGGGGGGGGGGGGGGGGGGGGGGGGGGGGGGGGGGGGGGGGGGGGGGGGGGGGGGGGGGGGGGGGGGGGGGGGGGGGGGGGGGGGGGGGGGGGGGGGGGGGGGGGGGGGGGGGGGGGGGGGGGGGGGTGGGGGGGGGGGGGGGGGGGGGGGGGGGGGGGGGGGGGGGGGGGGGGGGGGGGGGGGGGGGGGGGGGGGGGGGGGGGGGGGGGGGGGGGGGGGGGGGGGGGGGGGGGGGGGGGGGGGGGGGGGGGGGGGGGGGGGGGGGGGGGGGGGGGGGGGGGGGGGGGGGGGGGGGGGGTGGGGGGGGGGGGGGGGGGGGGGGGGGGGGGGGGGGGGGGGGGGGGGGGGGGGGGGGGGGGGGGGGGGGGGGGGGGGGGGGGGGGGGGGGGGGGGGGGGGGGGGGGGGGGGGGGGGGGGGGGGGGGGGGGGGGGGGGGGGGGGGGGGGGGGGGGGGGGGGGGGGGGGGGTGGGGGGGGGGGGGGGGGGGGGGGGGGGGGGGGGGGGGGGGGGGGGGGGGGGGGGGGGGGGGGGGGGGGGGGGGGGGGGGGGGGGGGGGGGGGGGGGGGGGGGGGGGGGGGGGGGGGGGGGGGGGGGGGGGGGGGGGGGGGGGGGGGGGGGGGGGGGGGGGGGGGGGGGGGGGGGGGGGGGGGGGGGGGGGGGGGGGGGGGGGGGGGGGGGGGGGGGGGGGGGGGGGGGGGGGGGGGGGGGGGGGGGGGGGGGGGG
>JANTQK010012037.1:0-7500 GCA_029224305.1 Caperea marginata | reverse complement strand
GTGGGGGGGGGGTGGGGGGGGGGGGGGGGAGGGGGTCGGAAGGTGGGGTTGGAGGGGGGAGGGGGGGTGGGGGGGGGGGGGTGGGTGGGTGGTGGGGGGGGGGTGGGGGGCGAGGGCGGGGTGGGGGAGGGTGGGGGGGGCGGTTGTGGTGGGTGTGGGGGGGGGGGGGGGGGGGGGTGGGGGGGGGGGGGGTGTGAGGGCGTGGGGGGGGGGGGGGGGGGGGGGGGTGGCGGGGGGAGGGGGGGGGGGGTGGGGTGGATGGGGGGGGGGGGGAGGGGGGTGGGGGATGGGGGGGGTGGCGGGGGGGGGGTTGGGTGGGGGGGGGGGTGTGGGGCGAGGGGGGGGGGGGGGGGGGGGTGGGGGGAGGGGGGGGGGGGGGGGGGGGGGGCGGGGCTGGCGGGGGGGTGGGGGGGGGGGGGTTGGGGGGAGCTGGGGCGGGGGGGTGGGGGGCGGGGGGGGGGGGGGGACAGGGGGGGGCGGTGGGGCGGGGGGGGGTGGGGGGGGTTGGGGGCGGGGAGTGGGGGGGGCGGGGCGGGGGGGGGGGTGGGTGGGTGGAGAGGTGGGGGGCGGGGCGAGGAGGGGGGGGGGGGGGGGGGGGGGGGGGGGGGGGGGAGGTGGGAGGGGGGGGGGGTGGGTGGGCGGGGGGGTGTTGGGGAGGGGGGGAGGAGGTGGTGGGGTGGGGGGGGGGGGTTGGGGGGGGGGGGGGGGGGGGGGGGGGGGGGGGGGGGGGGGAGGGGGCGGGAGGAGGAGGTGGGGGGGTGGGGGGGGGAGGGGGTAGTGGTGGGGGGGGTGCGGGGGGGGGGGGGGGGGGTGGGGGGGGGGAGAGGGGGGGGAGGGGGGTGGGGGGGGGTGGGGGGGGGGAGTGAGTGGGGTGGGGGGGAGGGGGGGGGGGGGGGGGGAGGGGGGGCGGGGGGGGGGGGTGGGAGAAGGGGGGGGGCGGGGGGAGGGGGGGAGGGGGGGGTGGGCGGGGAGGAGGGGGGGAGGTGGGGGGGGGCGGGGGGGTGCGGGGGGGGGGGGGTGGGTGGGGGGGGGGGGGGGGTGGGGGGGGGCGCGGGGGGGGGGAGGGGGGGGGGGGGGGGTGGGGGGGGGGGGGTGGGGGGTGAGGGGGTGGGGGGGGTGGGGGGGGGGGTGGGGGGAGGGGGTGGGGGGGGGCCGGGGGGGGTCAGGGGGGGGGGGGGAGGGCGGGGGGGGGGGGGGGGGCTGTGGGGGGGGGTGGTGGGGGGTGGGGGGGGGGGGGGGGGGGGGGGGGGGGGGTGGGGTGCGTGGTGGGAGGGGTGGGTGGGTGGAGGGGGGGAGGGGGGGGGTGGGGGGTGGTAGGGGGCGGAGGGGGGAGGTGGGGTGCGGGGGGGAGGTCGGGGGGTGGGGGGTGGGGGGGGGAGGGGGGGGGGGGGGGGGGGGGGGGGGGGGGGGGGAGGGGGGGGGGGGGTGGGGGTGGGGAGGGGGTGGGGGGCTGGGCGGGGTTGGGTGGGGGGGGGGGGGGTGGGGTGGGGGGGGGGGGGGGGGGGGGGGGGGGGGGGGGTGGGGGGGGGGGGGTGGGGGGGAGGGGGGGGGGGGGGGGGGGGGTGGGGGGGGGGGGGGTGTTGGAGGGGGGGGGGGGTGGGGGGGGGGGGGGGGGGGGGGGTGGGGGGGGGTGGGGGGCGGGGAGGGGGGGGAGGGGGGCGGGTGGGGGGGGGGAGGGGGGGGGGGGAGGGGGGGGGGGGGGGGGTGAGGGGGGGGGTGGGGGGGGGGGGGTGTGGGGGGGGGGGGGGGGGGGGGGGGGGGGGGGGGGGGGGGGGGGGGGGGGGGGGGGGGTGGGGGGGGGGGGGGGGGGGGGGGGGGGGGGGGGGGGGGGGTGGGGGGGGTGGGGGGGGGGGGGGGGGGGGGGGGGGGGGGGGGGGGGGGGGGGGGGGGGGGGGGGGGAGGGGGGGGGAGGGGGGTGGGGGGGGGGGGGGGGGGGGTGGTGGGGGGGGGGGTGGGGGGGGGAGGGGGGGGGGGGGATCCAGGGCTCCCTGCGGCTGTTTCTGTTCTCCCCTTGGAACTGACTGTCATCTGCAATTTCATTACCCTGAGGGCAAGCCTGGCCCAGGGTTTCACTGAGGACCTGGCACAGGATATCCAGCAGGGCCTAGAGAGAGGTGAGGGCCAGAGATTGCCTTCCATGCCCCTGCCAGCCTCAGGCTGGGCTTAAGTTCTTGCAAGGGGGATAGGAGGAGCAACATCATCTGTCACCTCCACGGAGATGCCCTTCTCTGATCCTCCATGTGCTCCTCGGACCAGGAGCGCCTTTGTGACCTTTGGGCTCCTGCAGAGAAGAAAAGCCAGAGATGAGGTCCCACCTCAGCTGTATGTGTGTGTATACTCTACAGTGCTGGAGACCCAGGAGCAGCTGAAGGCCAGGCTGGAACATGGGCTCAGGGGGCTGTGGGACTCCGTCCTCCATGTTTCCTCCCTTCTGCCGGAGCTGCTCCCTGCCCTTCACCACCTTGCTGGCCTGCAGGCTGCCCTTTGGCTGAGCACTGACCGTCTTGGGGACCTGACCTTGCTGCTGCAGACCCTGAATGTTAGCCAGGTAATTCAGGTAGTGATCTGGACCTAAGGGTCTCTTTTCTCCTCCCAACCTTCCTAGCTGCAGTATCATCATTATGTGTTGGAAAGGCTGTTGGGTTGGTGTTCAGAAGACCCAGGTTCTCTCAGGTACTCTTAGGTGACCTTGCTCTGGTTTGTTCCTCATTGGAGGGGTTCTCTTGGGAGCTTGATTATCTTGGGTAGAATTAGAGCTCTTGTGACCTTGCTGAAGTCACCTCCCAGTCTCAGTCTTTTCATCAGTAACCCAAACATGGTCATTGCCCTGTGTCCTCGTGGGCTGATCCTGAGTGAGGAGACTCATTAAAATAGATCATCTCTGCCCCAGGTTTTTCTTCCTCCCTTTATCCTTGCCCCACAGCTATCGATCTCTTAGAATTGAGGGAACAAGAATCAGGAGGATCCTTAAGTTCAGAGTCCAGCCAGGGTGGACTGAGGTAGGTGAAGGGGTAGTTACAGGCTTGGAACCTCTGATCATCCTTCTTTCCCCAGAGCGGGGCCTCTGAGGATCTGCTGCTGCTCCTGAAGGCTTGGAGGCCCCCAGCTGAGGAGTCGGATGCTCCGTTGACCCTGCAGGATGCCCAGGACTTGAGGGGTGTCCTTCTGACAGCATTTGCTTATCGCCAAGGCCAGCTAGCAATCTGACTTATCCCTTCCTCCCCACTCCCTGTCTCAAGGGGTCCTCTGGGCTCATGTCTTCTCTATCCTCTACCCTTCAGCTCAGTAGAGCTTCTCTGTGCTCTTCCCCATCATGCCCCCTGCCCTATTGGCCTCTCTAAGCTCACACCCTGGTTGCCCACAGGCCTCCAGGAGCTGATCACAGGGAACCTACCCAGGGCACTGAGCAGCCTGCATGAAGCGGCCTCAGGTCTGTGCCCACGGCCTGTGTTGGTCCAGGTGTACACAGCCCTGGGGACCTGTCTTCGTAAGATGGTAAAGACAGTCCTAGGGTGGGTTGGGGAAACCAGGGGTGTTAGGAGCAGCTTTCTGCTTTGTGAGGGTAGCTGAGGCTTGTGTCCTCTCACCCCTCTAGGGCAGTCCACAGAGAGCTCTGCTGTACTTGGTTGCAGCCCTGAAAGGGGAATCAACCTGGGGTCCCCCGCTTCTGGAGGCCTCCAGGCTGTATCGGCAACTGGAGAACACGGCAGCAGAGATCGAGTGTCTGGAGCTGCTGGTTGAGGTAAGGAACTGTGTCGGGTGAAGATACGGGGACTGCTGAGATGCTTGTGTTGGGGTAAGTAGTCAAGGTGTAAGTAGAAGGAAGTATGGTTCCCGGAGATTATAGATATACGTTCTTCTTTTTGTTCTCTTTAGGCCTTGAGTGTTGCTCATATCCCTGAAGCCCCACAGCTTCTCATTGAGGTAGAGTTACTACTCCCACGACCTGACCCAGCCTCACCCCTTCACTGTGGCACACAGAGCCAGGCCAAGTACCTGCTAGCAAGCCGATGCCTACAGACGGGAAGGTGAGGTCCACCTTGCTCACCTGAGCTCCTCTTCCCACTTCTGGCGCCTCCCCTGTGCTGTGACTCTGCTTCTGTTCTTACGAGTTGGGGGGATGGACAAGTCAGGGGCAGGACATGGGTCCCTACTCTCAGCTTCCTGCCTTGCTGCTGGACCTGAACTGAGGATTCTTTACCCAGACACTAACCTCCTGTCTCTTGAAAACTCTAAAGTCTTCTCCCAAATCCAGTCTGTAAATAGTAGAGATCCATACTGAGCCAGTGTTGGAGTCCCCAAACCTCGCCCTCCCCACACCCCAGGTCCCTTAGCTAAAAGCCCTTGGAGTGGCTTGCTATGGCCTAAGGTGAGACTCATGGGTTATGACTCTTCAGGGCAGAGAATGCTGCAGAACATTACCTGGACCTGCTGGCCCTGTTGCTGGATGGATCGGAGCCAAAGGTGGGTATGTCATGTTGCTCTGCAATGGGGTGGGAGGGTTGGAGTCTCCTTTGGAGTAGCGCAGGACTGCTTTTTTCTGACTTTTCCTCTGCTGTTCTTGCTGTCCAATCTGGGGCACCAGACTGGGAGGGTTCCCAGAGCAAGGGGGATCCGGGCAGCAAGCAATGGGTGGTCTCTGCATGATACCAGAGCCTGGTGAAGAGGTTGGGGGTGGTGGCTCATGTCTCTTCAAGACACTGCATTCTCCTCCCACCCCAGTTCTCCCCACCCCCATGCCCCCCAGGGCCCTGTGTGCCTGAGGTGTTCTTGGAGGCAGCAGCAGCGCTGATTCAGGCAGGCCGAGCCCAGGATGCTTTGACCGTGTGTGAGGAGCTGCTTAGCCGCATGTCATCCCTGCTTCCCAAGAGGCCCCGGCTGTGGGAAGATGCCAGAAGAGGAACCAAAGAGTTACCACACTGCTCACCCTGGGTCTCTGCCACCTATCTGCTTCAGGGCCAAGCTTGGGTGCAACTGGGGGCCCAAAAGGAGGCGATTAGTGAATTTAGCCGGTGAGCCCAGGAAGCCAGCCACAACCCTCCGGGAAATGTGGAGGGATAATTTTCTAAATGGGACCTGAGTTGGTGAGCTCCATTCTTATCTACTCACCCTAGAGTTTCTGAGGTTGACTCTTCTTTACCCCTGCTCTGTGTCCCACTTCAGGTGCCTTGAGCTGCTCTTCCAGGCCACACCCAAGGATAAAGAACAAGGTGATCTAGACTCTCAGTTTTCCTCTGTGGTGGTGGTGGTTTCCTTTCCATGTGTCCTAGCCCACCAGGAGATTTAAGAGAAAGGGACTCCAAACACAAGAGATAGAGAGGGGACTTGAGGTGTTGGTGACAGTGTGGCTGGGAACACATGTCTTGACTTTGGGAGTGGTCCCCAGGGCCTGCTTCCAGCTGTGAGCAGGGGTGTACATCAGATGTGGCACTACAACAGCTTCGGGCAGCCGCCCTGATTAGTCGTGGACTGGAATGGGTGGCCAGTGGCCAGGATACCAGAGCCCTACAGGACTTCCTTCTCAGTGTGCAGGTGTGCCCAGGTATGTACATGTGCAAGACATCAGCTATGCACAGATGCGTAAGGACAGAGAGGGCCGTGGGGGAGGTACTTGGGGATTAGTGTAAGAGTGATGTTCCTTGATAGGAGGGGTGAATGGGATTGTGCCTGTATATATATAGGGATATATCCAGGTGTGCAGACATATGCAAGACATATACAAGTGTGTATGAAGGCCTCTCAGGTGTTCTCTAGGCTTCCCAGTGTCTTCAGACACAGAGACCATAACTGTGCTGAGAATGTGTTGGGCAGGAGCAGGGTCAGCTGAGCCCTTTGTCCTGAGCAGGCAGTGCCCAGGGATAGGCATGGTTGGCAGTGATGTACCCCTGGTACCATGTAGGCAAGACACTTCCCTGCTCTAGGCCTTAGTTTTCCCTTTTATAAAATGATGCTTAAGTCTGTGTCAAGTTCTAAGGCTCTCTGGGGTGGGGCTACAGGTAATCAAGATGCTTCCTTTCACCTGCTTCGGACTCTGAGGAGGCTGGATCGGAGGGATGAGGCCACTGCTCTCTGGCGGAGGCTGGAGGCCCAAACTGAGTTGCCACAGGAGAATGCTGCATGGTGAGGCTGAGAGGCAGCTGGCGTCCTGGAGTCCTTGGGCCTATTGGGAGCGGTGGTGAATGAAAGGGAGGGAATGGCTGTGCAGTCTTCTGCCTGTCCTCCCTTAGACATCACCCTTTTTGGTTTCAGGTCTCTCCCCCTGTACCTAGAAACCTGTTTGGGCTGGATCCATCCCCCTGACCGTGAAACCCTTCTTGAGGAATTTCGGACATCTCTGCTGGAGACTTGTGACCTGTAGCTGCCACGTTTCAAAGAACCTGAGCTGGGGTCTCAGTGGGCCATCTGTGGGGAGGGCTTTCTGCTACACCGTCCTTGGGGAACATGGCTGGAGCTGACCATTCCAATATAAGTCTGGCATTGGAGAGGCTGGTGGTAGTTCTCCAAAATTTGGTCTGGTTACTGCTGTTCTGGTTCCAGAAGAAGCCCCCCTTCCACCAACAAGGCATTGACTTTGCTCATAGCACGTTTTTTCCTGTTTCCCTTTTCATGTGTTGAGTAAAATTTCATGTCTATCTCTTGTCTGCCTACTACATACACTTGAGTGGGAAGACTCAAAGCTGTCTGATTCAGTTGAGTGCTGGTTGTCTATGATACCTTCTCCCAACATCGTCTACCTTATGAGACTCAGGAGAAAGGGCTACAGGAATCCTTACTCAGGTGGCAGTGCCTTTAGTCCTTCTTGTTGCCTAAAAGCAAAACCCCAAAGCCCAGGATCCTTTGTGAGGTGACAGAATGAGTGGAGTTAGGTCTGGAAGGTGGTGCCCTCAGGAGAAGGGCAAGTATCTGATTAGAGCAGAGATAAGCAGACCTCTGAGTCTCTCAGAGTGACTTCCCACCCCCTCCCTCATCCCAGATTTGGATTTCCACTGTCTCAGTCAAATGTGTCTGTGTGGATAGGGGGTGAAGGGTGAATTCAGTCAACAGGCCCCCAAAGCTGCCTATTGAATATAGTCAGGGCTAGCTGGCATTTTGGGCCCGAGGACTTCAAGTCTCAGCCTACAATTTTCTTGCTGCTTCGGGCTCTGTTGAATCCGCTGTGTGTTCTGTAGTTGCCTTTTTTTTTTTTTAAGAAAACAAATGGAACTGAACAATTGTGTTTTTTTGTTTGTTTTTTAAATTTATTTATTTACTTTTGGCTGTGTTGGGTCTCCGTTTCTGTGCGAGGGCTTTCTCTAGTTGTGGCAAGAGGGGGCCACTCTTCATCGCGGTGCGTGGGCCTCTCACTATCGCGGCCTCTCTTGTTGAAAAAAACAGGCTCCAGACGTGCAGGCTCAGTAGTTGTGGCTCACGGGCTTAGTTGCTCCGCGGCATGTGGGATCCTCGCAGACCAGGGCTCGAACCCGTGTCCCCTGCATTAGCAGGCAGATTCTCAACCACTGA
>JANTQK010012036.1:52672-68406 GCA_029224305.1 Caperea marginata | reverse complement strand
ATCTGATCTTTATGATTTCTTTCCTTCTGCTAGCTTTGGGGTATTTTTGTTGTTCTTTCTCTAATTGCTTTAAGTGCAAGGTTAGGTTGTTGATTTTAGATGTTTCCTTTTTCTTGAGGTAGGCTTGTATTGCTATAAACTTCCCTCTTAGCACTGCTTTTGCTGCATCCCATAGGTTTTGGGTCGTCGTGTCTCTATTGTCATTTGTTTCTAGGTATTTTTCGATTTCCCCTTTGATTTCTTCAGTGATCACTTCGTTATGAAGTAGTGTATTGTGTAGCCTCCATGTGTTTGTATTTTTTACAGATCTTTTCCTGTAATTGATATCTAGTCTCATAGCATTGTGGTCAGAAAAGATACTTGATACGATTTCGATTTTCTTAAATTTACCAAGGCTTGATTTGTGACCCAAGATATGATCTATCCTGGAGAATGTTCCATGAGCACTTGAGAAAAATGTGTATTCTGTTGTTTTTGGGTGGAATGTCCTATAAATATCAATTAAGTCCATCTTGTTTAATGTATCATTTAAAGCTTGTGTTTCCTTATTATTTTCATTTTGGATGATCTGTCCATTGGTGAAAGTGGGGTGTTAAAGTCCCCTACTATGATTGTTTTATTGTTGATTTCCCCTTTTATGGCTGTTAGTATTTGCCTTATGTATTGAGGTGCTCCTATGTTGGGTGCATAAATATTTACAATTGTTATACCTTCCTCTTGGATTGATCCCTTGATCATTATAAAGTGTCCTTCTTTGTCTCTTGTAATAGTCTTTATTTTAAAGTCTATTTTGTCTGATATGAGAATTGCTACTCCAGCTTTCTTTTGATTTTCATTTGCATGGAATATCTTTTTCCATCCCCTCACTTTCAGTCTGTATGTGTCTCTAGGTCTGAAGTGGGTCTCTTGTAGACAGCATATATATGGGTCTTGTTTTTGTATCCATTCAGCCAGTCTGTGTCTTTTGGTGGGAGCATTTAATCCATTTACATTTAAGGGAATTATTGATATGTATGTTCCTATTCCCATTTTCTTAAATGTTTTGGGTTTGTTATTGTAGGTGTTTTCCTTCTCTTGTGTTTCTTGCCTAGAGAAGTTCTTTTAGCATTTGTTGTAAAGCTGGTTTGGTGGTGCTGAACTCTCTCAGCTTTTGCTTGTCTGTAAAGGTTTTAATTTCTCCATCTAATCTGAATGAGATCCTTGCTGGGTAGAATAATCTTGGTTGTAGGTTTTTCTCCTTCATCACTTTAAGTATATCCTGCCACTCCCTTCTGGCTTGCAGGGTTTCTGCTGAAAGATCAGCTGTTAATCTTATGGGGATTCCCTTGTGTGTTATTTGTTGTTTTCCCCTTGCTGCTTTTAATATTTTTTGTCTGTATTTAATTTTTGATAGTTTGATTAATATGTGTCTTGACGTGTTTCTCCTTGGATTTATCCTGTATGGGACTCTCTGTGCTTCCAGGACTTGATTAATTATTTCCTTTCCCATATTAGGGAAGTTTTCAACTATAATCTCTTCAAATATTTTCTCAGTCCCTTTCTTTTTCTCTTCTTCTTCTGGGACCCCTATAATTCGAATGTTGGTGCGTTTACTGTTGTCACAGAGGTCTCTGAGACTGTCCTCAGTTCTTTTCATTCTTTATTCTTTATTCTGCTCTGCAGTAGTTATTTCCACCATTTTATCTTCCAGGTCACTTATCCGTTCTTCTGCCTCAGTTATTCTGCTATTTATCCCATCTATTTTAAATTTCATTTATTGTGTATTTCATCATTGCTTGGTTCCTCTTTAGTTCTTCTAGATCCTTTTTAAATCCGTTCTTCTGCCTCAGTTATTCTGCTATTTATCCCGTCTACTATTTTTAATTTCATTTATTGTGTATTTCATCATTGCTTGGTTCCTCTTTAGTTCTTCTAGTTCCTTTTTAAATGTTTCTTGCCTTTTGTCTATTCTATTTCCAAGATTTTGGATCATCTTTACTATCATTATTCTGAATTATTTTTCAGGTAGACTGCCTATTTCCTCTTCATTTGTTAGGTTTGGTGTGTTTTGACCCTGCTCCTTCATCTGCTGTGTGTTTTTCTGTCTTCTCATTTTGCTTATCTTACTGTGTTTGTGGTCTCTTTTTCATAGGCTGCAGGTTCGTAGTTCCCATTGTTTTGGGTATCTGTCCCCGGTGGCTAAGGTTGGTTCAGTGGGTTGTGTAGGGTTCCTGGTGGAGGGGACTAGTGCCTGTGTTCTGGTGGATGAGGCTGGATCTTGTCTTTCTGGTGGGCATGTCCACGTCTGGTGGTGTGTTTTGGGGTGTTTGGGGCCTTATTATGATTTTAGGCAGCCTCTCTGCTAATGGATGGGGTTCTGTTCCTGTCTTGCTAGTTGTTTGGCGTAGGTTGTCCAGTACTGTAGCTTGCTGGTCGTTGAGTGAAGCTGGGTCTTGAAGTTGAGATGGAGATCTCTGAGAGATTTTCACCGTTTGGTATTATGTCGAGCTGGGAGGTCTCTTTTGGACCAGTGTCCTTACATTGGCTCTCCCACCTCAGAGGCACAGCCCTGATGCCTGGCTGGAGCACCAAGAGCCTTTCATCCACACTGCTCAGAATAAAAGGGAGAAAAAATAGAAAGAAAGAAAGAAAGAGGATAAAATAAAATAAAATAAAATAAAGCTATTATAATAAAAAATAAGAAAAAAATTATTAACAAAAAATTTATTAAGAAAAAATTTTTAATTTTTTAAAATAAATTTATTAGTTATTTATAAGAAAAAATAAGAAAAAAATTATTAAGAAAAAAAAATTTTAATCTTTTGAAGTAAAAAACATGAAAAAACTTATTAAGAAAATAACTTTTTTAATTTTTAAAAATAGAAAAGAAGGAAAAAGTTATTAAGAAAACATTTATTAAGAAAAAAATATTTTTTAAGTAAAACAAAAAAACCCAAAATAAATGGATGAACCGAACTTTAGGACAAATGGTGAAAGCAAAGCTATACAGACAAAATCTCACCCAGAAGCATACACATATATACTCACAAAATTAGGAAAAGTGGAAAAATGAATATATCCTGCTCCCAAAGTCCACCTCCTGAATTTTTTTTTTTTCACACACACACACTGTATTTTATTTTTACAAGAGATAAATAGACTGACACCAAGCATTGTACATGGATGACCACAACAAAAGCAACGATTTCAATTACCAAACATGAAACACACTCATACTATGTCATAATATTGACATTCAGTCCAGTAATCCTCCACTGTAACAGCTCCTTTACTTTGCAGTGAAAATTGATTTGTACATTCTTTGCCTCTGAGTCCTTGTGGGATTTTTTTTTTAATTCAGACAGAAAGTCACAAAAATTATACTCATCCTCATCAGTTCACTCAGTCCCATGTAATTAATTTTTTTTTCATCTTGATCTTTTGTTAGCACTTTTATGAGTTCATCAGTTTTTCATTAGAGTTCTGAAAATGCTTATTCATACAGTTCAGCAGTACAGTCAGTTACCAGAAACCTGTACTTGTCAGTCTTTTCCATGAATTTCTTAAAGATGAAACTCTTTTATAGGAACATATTTGCAAAAGCATCAGAGTACACCCAGAACTGTCTGTAAATGACAAAAGACTTTAAAATGACCACAGTTAAAGATTTGATGAAAGTTCATAATAATGCCGTTGACAAGAAAATAAGTTATTTCTGAGATATACATTTTAAGGTAATAACTAGGATTATGACTTATAACATTATACCAGAACATATAAGATTTTTAGAAATTTCATGTAATGTCTGAAACATTTATATTAACATATTTCCATACAAATAACCCAATGAAAGTTTAGTATTAGTTGTTTGTTTGTTTGTTTGTTTATACTGCAGGTTCTTATTAGGCATCAATTTTATACACATCAGTGTATACATGTCAATCCCAATCGCCCAATTCAGCACACCACCATCCCCACCCCACCGCAGTTCTCCCCCCTTGGTGTCCATATGTCCGTTCTCTACATCTGTGTCTCAACTTCTGCCCTGCAAACCGGCTCATCTGTACCATTTTTCTAGGTTCCACATACATGCATTAATATACGATATTTGTTTTTCTCTTTCTGACTTACTTCACTCTCTATGACAGTCTCTAGATCCATCCACGCTCAACATATGCTCAATTTCATTCCTTATTTATGGCTGAGTAAGTATATACATTGTATATATGTACCACAACGTCTTTATTCATTCATCTGATGATTGCCTATAGGAGGTTGCTTCCATGAACTGGTCTATTGTAAATAGTGCTGTCAATGAAACATTCAGGTGCATGTGTCTTTTTTGAATTACGGTTTTCATTTCTCTGAGGGTATCTGCCCAGTAGTGGGATTGCTGGATCATAGGTAATTCTATTTTTTAGTTTTTTAAGGAACCTCCATATTGTACCTCTCATAGTGGCTGTATCATTTACATTCCCACCAAACAGTGCAGGAGGTTCCCTTTTCCTCCACACCCACTCCAGCATTTGGTGTTTGTAGATTTTCTGATGATGCCCATTCTAACTGGTGTGAAGTGATACCATCAATGTACTTTTGATTTGCATTTTCTCTAATAAATAGTGATGTTGAGCATCTTTTCATGTGCTTCGTGGCCGTCCGTATGTCTTCCCTTGGAAAAAGAAATGTCTATTTTATCTTCTGCCCATTTTTGGATTGGGTTTGTTTGTTTCCTTTAATATTGAGCTGAATGAGCTGTTTATATAATTATGGAGATTAATCCTTTGTCCGAATGATTCGTTTGCAAATATTTCTCTCCCATTCTGAGGGTTGTCCCTTTTTGTCTATGTTTTATGGTTCCTTGGCTGTGCAAAAGCTCTTAAGTTTCATTAGGTCCCATTCCCATTTGTTTATTTTTGTTTTTATTTCCATTACTCTAGGAGGTGGGTCAAAAAAGATCTTGCTGTGATTTATGTCAAAGAGTGTTCTGCCTATGTCTTCCTCTAAGAGTTTTATAGTGTCCAGTCTTACATTTAGGTCTCTAATCCATTTTGAGTTTATTTCTGCGTATGGTGTTAGGGAGTGTTCTAATTTCATTCTTTTACATGTAGCTGTCCAGTTTTCCCAGCACCACTTATTGAAGAGACTGTCTTTTCTCCATTGCGCCACCAGGGAAGCCCACCTGTACTTTTTATAACTAATGATGTTCAGCACTTTTCATGCTTTATTAGCCATCTATATTTTTACTTTTTGGAATTACATTTTAATGTATTGAGCCCATTTTTCAGACGGTCTTTTTTCTTATCAACTGAAATGAGCTCTTCAATTATTGGACACCAAAACCCTGTCATATGTTGCAAACATTTTCATCTTCTGCTATACAAAAATTAAAAACATGCAAATTTCCTTTATTGCTGCTTTAAATCATTCTGCAAACCACATCATAAACTCAATATATGATGAATTACTGATTATATGTGCATAAGGAAATGTACTAAGTATTGTGTGGGTACCAAATAAAAATCCCCCAAACATCCTATTTTCAGGGATATTGCAATGATGAAAGGGTGTTGGACATGCTTCTAAGGGAGTAAGCACAGTAACTGCTGTAACAGTGGTAGTTTGCTGTGTTCTTATGAGGGAGAGAGTATCTCCTCCTTGAGAGATTCAGATAAGCTTTAAGGAAGTTAAAAAATGAATTAGGCAGAGAGGTAGGATTTGAAGGGGTGGAGGTGTAGGAAACAGGAATACAAACAAACAAACAATGCACGTTCAGGAAATAGCGAATAATCCAGTGTGGGTTGGACAATTTTGAAGGAAAATAGTATTTGTAAAAGTAAACCTGCTGAACTGTTTTCTGAATACTTTCCTTCCATTATGTGGTCTTAGGCTGAATTCCCCCCTTAGTGCCAGAAGCTTACTAAGTATATTACAATCCTTGGAAAATGAAGCAGAAGCTGCACAAAGGTGATTTTCATTATCATACCTCTGAACACTGCACTCTCCCGCTTTGGGTTACACACAACTAAACTGGCTGACTAATGCTATATAATTTAAAGCATGATCTGCACTTCTCTTTGAGTTTTCTAATCTTATCAGAGTAGACGATATTACAGGTCCCTTCAGGGTTAAAACTTCTACAGAAATCATAGATTCCAGGAAGTATTCAATCTTATTTTGATTCCAGATATACATTCTTAGCTTACCTTACACCCTAAATATGGGGAACTCACTGTGAAGGCCTCGGCAGCTTCAAAGACGCAAAGCACACTATTCTAACATTATATACACTGTATGTAGAATGGGTCATCTTTGCACAGTAAGATAAAGCGTGGCATTACTGATGTTGATTTTCTCATTCATAAATACGGAAAACTTAAAATATAACCTGAGGGTTTAGTTCCCCACCCCCCCAAGCTCATTTAAACCAGACATCTGCAAAAATATTTTGTGAATTGCATTCTAGGTTCTAATAACCAAATAACTTATGGGATCCAGGCTTATGAGTAAATGTTGTAAAGTCAGCACAGAATAATGTAAATACAGCTTTAAAAAGTGTAAAGCCCTACATATTCTTAAAAGTTGCGGGTGAAAAAAACAAAGTATACATATTTAGCTAACCTCAGATTTAATAAGTTAATAAATTATTTAGATCAAAAAAGAATAATTAAGTTGATGACACAAATTCAAACTCAAGTAGTTTTGACTGTTAAGGTAAGTAAATAGTCTATCATTTGAAACCTTAGCAGTAAACATAAGATACACATAGGTTAAACTCATTTTTGCTATCTGTTAAATATATATGCATAAAAATATATTCATATCCTTCAGTAAACTGTAAGAGCACAAAACTAGAGAACAGATCCTTCCCATATTCAACTTATTTGACCTGAAAATAATATTCTTTCCAGCTTTCAACATACGTACTAATTTCTTACTTAGCCTTTACACAATTCAACCTGTATTATTTCAGTGCGAAATACTAGCTGCATTAATTTATTAAGCAGGGGCATCATTATACGGGGACTTAGGAATCTGTTCTCGGGCAGAAAATGAGAACTGAACAGTGATTTCATCATCTTAAACTGAACTGTTCCTTAGCATCCGTTAATGATAATGTACGGCAGATCATTAACCATAACGTACATTCTGGGACTTAAAGGACATAAGTGTAGTTCAAAGTCCTTTGAGAGAATCATACCATGCTCATCACCTTCGAAAATAAGCACTTAGAATTCTTGTATACACCTTAGATCCTGTCTGAACATTCCATTCAATTTATTGGATTTTTAAAAAAAAATGCTGTATTACAAATACAATACAGAATGAAGAAAAAAGGTTAAATCTTATTTAAAGCAATTATCAGTTTAATAGCATCAGTAAAAAATGGTACTTTTAGTCACGGCATGAAATACACATAAAATCTAGCTATTTTCCAATTATTCTTTGGGCATTTTCAAGTTGGAAAATTCATTATAAAAAACTGAAAGATGCTGCTTCGTTTACTCATTGAGTGCTTTTGACACTGTAAAAATAAGAGAGAGATTAATACCACAGTTATAACCACTGGGACTCAAGAATCATTACATGATAAGATTGAAAAGAGTTAGATGACTCATTTGTCCAAAATATGTAAAATTCCTTGTTTCCCAATAAAACAGTTAAACTGAAACCACGAATTTTCTCTAAAGCAATCTTCCGCTGTGTCAACATGTGTGCTCTCTTGGCTAGATGTTTGCTAGAAATTAGCAGGAATAGCTATTATCTTCTGGCAAAGAGGTAAAACCAAACTGCCTAACTCTTTCTGCCAGCTGGGTTGCCCTCTACTGGACTATGCAAGGTAATAAAGCCAGCAGGTCAATGCAACTTTGTTTCACAATGTAACACTGTAGATAGAAATGTAAATGAGAAAAGGCATATCACATACCTCAAACAAATTGCACTCCCCTGAATAAGTCCCAAAAGAATCCTTTAATAAATTGACTTTTATGGGTGGTGGGGGGGAATCAGCAGAGTGCTAATTTTTCAAGTAAACAATTTCAGTCATTTTGAGAAGTGGTACAAAAGCAGCTTTACATAATCTTAGTCTCCTTTTCAATACTTTGGAGGCAGCTCTGGAGCAATAGTTGTAGTAATGGGTAAACCCTAATGTCCATCTTTTATGCTGATTTGTGTTTTAATACAAATCACATTTTTGTGAGACCATCTACTCTGTGGATATTTTAAATGTATAGACATGGGTCACAGTAGATGCATGCTGAAGAGATCACATCCACAAGTCTCTTGCCACAAGATCAAAACTTTTCAGAGCTGTTTCCTTTGTGAAGACTCATTTTAAGTTAGCAATATCTTTTCCTCTGTAGCTCATCCCCATGCCTGAGATTTGCAGTAATGCAGGACCAGTTTACCATCACTGCCAAAACACTACAAAAAGAAAAACGGCAATAAATTAAACTCAATTTTTGTTATTCTTAGACGAAACTAAGAAAAAGAATGTTATACTGATCATAAACATCCTAATACATGTACATGTATCTATAAGGCTATTTCTTTCAACAGATGCAAGCTACTATTGGACACATATTAGTAATCATAAATGTTTAATAAAACTTGTCCTTTAAGCACCTTAAGCATAGATAAGCACACATATTTTAACCTTGTCCCTTCTCTACATCTGACTATAATGTATGTACTATTTTCTAGTAATGGTGCTGTAAGAATGCTGAATAAAGTCATTCTTACATAGTTTCCTTTTCAATTTCTTGGAGGGAGATCTCGATTACTGATTATAAAAACAATGTAGAAGATATTACATGTAGGATCTTCTAAAAGGAGATCTTACTTTCTGGTCATATTTCATAGTCATCTTCTGTTTGTGTTATTCATTCTTTAATTCTTCAATCACTGTATAATTTGAGATCCAACTAAGTTCAAGGTGTTAGAGATATAACAGAGAACAAGAAAGTAATCTCTTTTCTTGATAGACAATTAAGAATGGCTTATCATCTCTTTAAATGATATGAATTAATGATCATACTATACACAAATGAGCATATTCCATGAAGAAAATAAAGCAGTAATGTTTTTACCTCATAGAGGGTTCCAACTTCCTGGTCTGGGGAGGGGGCAAAGGACTGATTCACATAAATAAACTGCAAGAAAGAAGAAAATTATGGTGATTCATTTTTAATGGTATCCAGATTAATCTGCATTTTTCTGGGTGCCAATCAGCCAGCTATTTCAAATTGTTTGTCTTCAGAACTGAAGAAAGCTTCCCTAAACCCCTTCTTTCTAATTCTCATAAATTAGTCAATTAGTGAGATTTTTTTTTTTTTTTTTTTAAGATTTATTTTTATTGATTGATTGATTGCTTGCTTGCTATGTTGGGTTTTCGTTTCTGTGCTAGGGCTTCCTCTAGTTGTGGCAAGCGGGGGCCACTCTTCATCTCTTCATCGCGGTGCGCGGGCCTCTCACTATCACGGCCCCTCCCGTTGCGGAGCACAGGCTCCAGACGCGCAGGCTCAGCAGCCGTGGCTCACGGGCTCAGTTGCTCCGCGGCATGTGGGATCTTCCCAGACCGGGGCGCGAACCCTTGTCCCCTGCATTAGCAGGCAGACTCCCAACCACTGCGCCACCAGGGAAGCCCAATTAGTGAGATCTTTATGAAGAGCATGTCTTTCCTCTGGAGGAGTAACAGAATTTTTGTTCCCAGCTTTTTATAATTAAGAAACTTTTGTTTTTACAAACAGCTTTTGAAGGTTTATCCAAGAAATTACATTAGTAAAATTATCAATTTTCTCATTTATTCATAATTAAAGACAGAATTTCTCCTAACAAAATTTTACACACACAGCCTCAGATAAAAACATCTAATAATTGAGATAATTGGTACATTTTTCTTGAGTAAATGACATGCACGGTTGGATTTTTTTGACCATTACCACCTCTGAAAACTCTCAGAAGTACTGAATTTCAGGCTGGGTGAGACCACTGTAAAGTCACTTGCAGCCAAATGAAGTAGCAAAAATGTAGCATAATTGAAACCTAATGTCCTTACAACCTTGTTTCTTAAAGGATTCACTGTTCAATGTTTCAGTTTAGTCTGTTTCTACTAAAACATTTATAGTACTTAAAAAATTCCCGAAGATACTGAAACAAAAGATCACAGCGTCAAACTGACTTCTGATAGTTTTCTTTTTAGAAAACAAAACATTATTTGCAGGTTAACATATTCAATTTTCCTTGTCTACAATCAAATTTTAAGACAAATTTCCTGGGCTTCACATAGTCCTTAAAAATATATATCTGGGGCTTCCCTGGGTGGCGCAGTGGTTGAGAGTCTGCCTGCCAATGCAGGGGAAACGGGTTCGAGCCCTGGTCTGGGAAGATCCCACGTGCCACGGAGCAACTGGGCCCGTGAGCCACAACTACTGAGCCTGCGTGTCTGGAGCCTGTGCCCCGCAACAAGAGAGGCCGCGACGGTGACAGGCCCGCGCACCGCTCTGAAGAGTGGCCCCCGCTCGCCGCAACTAGAGAAAGCCCTCGCACAGAAACGAAGACCCAACACAGCCAAAAATAAATAAATAAATAAACTCCAATCTCTTAAAAAAATATATATATCTATCAGAATAGTTGGTTGATAGATACTATTTGGGACACCAGCTAGAACAAAATAAATATCACTTATATTTCTCCTTCAGGCAATACAGTGTGGTAATTAAGAGTAGGGGCTCTACTGAGATCTAGGTTTGAATTCCGGCTATAAATACAAATAACTTTTCTCAAACTGAGTCCTTGTTTGTAGATACAGAAAATAACAGGACCTATACTTCTTGAAGCTGCTGGGAAAAATAAAATGAGACAGTACACATCAAGTGTAAGTGCTTGATATATGTACTCAATAGACATTAGTTAGACTTATTAAATTATTTAAAAATAGTTCATGCTTAAATATCAACTCATTATTAAGGCTGAGTAAGGTTCTAACATAATTTCAGAAACAACAGAAATCGGTGTGCATTTAATGTGAATTTCCTGTGATACAGATAAATAATTTGTGTTTAGTTCCTGACAGTTTAACTATGAGTGAACATAGATTTTACTCTTTGGAACATTTTAAATTAGGAAAAGGGCTCTGGACAACAATTTAGTTTATTTCAGCAAACAATCCCTGAGTGTCTATTATATGCTAGGAAATGCACAAGGTGTGAAATTATGAAGATTAATATGATCTCTCCCCTCAATAAGCAAACATACCTGAATAAGATAAGAATATAGATGGGAAAAATGCATCTGACAAGGTCTGTAGCACAAAGATGGGGCATTAGTTTAGCCTAGCCTTTTGGTCAGGAGAGTCTTTCTGGAAGAAAAAATTGAGGAACAAATTAGGACTTAACTAGGTGCAGAGAGTAATAATTAGGGCTCTGCAGGCAAAAGAAACAAAAGTAAGATGTGAGTGTTGAGGGGACAGTACAGCAGATACAGTAGAGAACTATAAGAACTTAATGAAATTCTGTAACAGGAGTTAGCAACTGAAAGTGACTTTAATTTGAAAAAAGCAATTAAGGTAGTTTAAATGAAAGTTCCATGGAGGTAAAAATTTCAAAACCCAATCTTTAGCTAAATGCTAGAGCTTAGGAGGATAAAATTTTAAAGAATAATTATTTGTTTTTAAATCACCAGTCTTTATATAGATGTCTCTTTAGTTATTTTGGTTGTTATAAACTTGAGATTTTGTAGGAAGGGTTCATGGGAACAGCATTCTCTTGAGTTCTTGCACACTGCTAACAGTTTTGTGCCCTGATTAAAAGTCAGTTTTGTAGTATATAAAATCCTTATCTCACACTTTCTTTGCTGCTCAACTTTGATGGTAATCTAATTTCCTAAGCCATGTCCTTTTTCCCCTAGATGTCCAAAGGATTTTTCTTTTTATTTCATATCCAGTAATCTTACCAGAATGTGTCTCGGTGATTGTTACACTGGGTTGGTATTCTCATGATCTTGGTACATTTTTTTTAATATGTAGTTTCAAATCTTTTTAGAAGAAATTTCCCTTGAATTATAATTTTAAGTATTTGTTTTGTTCCTTTGCTTTGGTTTTCTTCTTCAGGGACTCCTATTTCTATGTTTACTCTCCTTTGTTCATACTCAGTATTTGTCATTTTCTCAAATTCTTTTTACCTTTCATTCTACCCCCGGTCCCATCCCCGAGCCTGAGCAACCAAATGCTGCAGTTTAACGTTTTTTTTAAGTTAAAAAAATTTTTATACAATTTTTAAAGGTTACTTTCCATTTACAGTTATTACTAAATATTGGCTATGTTCGCCATGTTGTACAACACATCCTTCAGCCTATCTTGCATCCTTCAGTCTGTATATCCCACTCCTCCACCCACATACTGTCCCCCCGCCTCCAGACTGGAAACGACTAGTTTGTTCCCTATATCTGTGAGTCTACTTCTTTTTTGTTATATTCACTAGTTTGTTGTATTTTTTAGATTCCATGTAAAGTTATATCATACAGTATTTGTCTTTAACTCATTTCACTTAGCATAATGCCCTCCAAGTCCATCTATGTTGCTGCAAATGGCGAAATTTCTTTCTTTTTTATGGCTGAGTAGTATTCCATTGTGTGTGTGTGTGTGTGTGTGTGTGTGTGTGTACACATCTTCTATCCATTTACCTGTTGATGGATACTTAGGTTGCTTCCGTATCTTGGCAGCTGTAAATAATGCTACTATGAACACAGGGGTGCACGTATCTTTTCAAACAAGTGTTTTTGTTTTCTTCAGATGCATACCCAGGAGTGGAATTGCTGGGTCATAAGGTAGTTCTCTCTTTAGTTTTTTGAGAAACCTCCATATTGTTTTCCACAGTGGCTGCATCAATTTACATTCCTACCAACGGTATACAAGGGTTCCCTTTTCTCCACATCCTTGCTAACATTTGTTATTTGTGTTCTTTTTGATGACAGCCATTCTGACAGGTGTGAGGTGATATCTCACTGTGGATCTGATTTGCATTTCCCTGATGATTACTGATGTTGAGGATCTTTTCATGTGTCTGTTAGCCATCTGCACTTCCTCTTTGGAAAAATGTCTTTTCAGTTCTTCTGCCCACCTTACAATTGGGTTGTTTGTTTTTTTGACGTTGAGTTGTATGAGCTGTTTATATATGTTGGATATTAATCCCTTATTGGTCATATCATTCGCAAATATATTCTCCCATTCATTAGGTTGTATTTTTGTTTTGTGGGTGGTTTCCTTTGCTATGCAAAAGCTTTTAAGTTTAATTAGGTCCCATTTGTTTGTTTTTGCTTTTATTTCCTTTACTCTAGAACACTGACCCAAAAAAATATTCCTGCAATTTATGTCAAAGAGTGTTCTGCCTATGTTTTCCTCTAGGAATTTTATAGTATCCGGTCTTACATTTAGGTTTTTAATATATTCTGAGTTTATTTTTGTGTATGGTGTTAGTGAATGTTCTAATTTCATTCTTTTACATGTAGCTGTCCAGTTTTCCCAGCACCACCTACTGAAGACACTGTCTTTTCTCCATTGTATATTCTTGTTCCCTTTGTAGTAGACTGCTTGACCATAAGTGCGTGGGTTTATTTCTGGGCTCTCTATCCTGTTCCATTGATCTATGTATCTGTTCTTGTGCCAATACCATACTGTTTTTTTTTGTTTGTTTTTTTTTTAAAGATTTATTTTATTGATTGATTGCTTGCTTGCTTGCTTGCTATGTTGGGTTTTCGTTTCTGTGCTAGGGCTTCCTCCAGCTGTGGCAAGCGGGGGCCACTCTTCATCTCTTCATCGCGGTGCGCGGGCCTCTCACCATCACGGCCCCTCCCGTTGCGGAGCACAGGCTCCAAACGCGCAGGCTCAGCAGCCGCGGCTCACGGGCTCAGTTGCTCCGCGGCATGTGGGATCCTCCCAGACCGGGGCACGAACCCTTGTCCCCTGCATTAGCAGGCAGACTCCCAACCACTGCGCCACCAGGGAAGCCCTACCATACTGTTTTGATAACTGTAGCTTCACAGTATAGTCTGAAGGCAGAGAATGTGATTCCTCCAGCTCTGTTATTCTTTCTCAAGATTGTTTTGGCTATTCAGGGTCTTTTATGTTTCCATATAAAATTTAAGAATATTTGTTTAGTTCTGTGAAAAATGCCATTGGAAATTTTATAGACATTGCATAGATTATGTAGATTGCCTTGGGAAGCATAGTCATTTTAACACTGATTATTCCAATCCAAGAACACAGTATATCTTTCTGTTTGTGTTGTCTTCAATTTCTTATTTTTTTTTTAAACATCTTTATTGGAGTATAATTGCTTTACAATGGTGTGTTAGTTTCTGCTTTATAACAAAGTGAATCAGTTATACATACACATATGTTCCCATATCTCTTCCCTCTTGCATCTCCCTCCCTCCCACTCTCCCTATCCCACCCCTCTAGGTGGTTACAAAGCACCGAGCTGATCTCCCTGTGCTATGCAGCTGCTTCCCACTAGCTATCTATTTTACATTTGGTAGTGTATATATGTCCATGCCACTCTCTCACCCTGTCACATCTTACCCCTCCCCCTCCCCATATCCTCAAGTCCATTCTCTAGTAGGTCTGTGTCTTTATTCCCGTCTTGCCACTAGGTTCTTCATGGCTTTTTTTTTTCCCTTAGATTCCATATATATGTGTTAGCATACTGTATTTGTTTTTCTCTTTCTGACTTACTTCACTCTGTATGACAGACTCTAACTCCATCCACCTCATTACAAATACCTCCATTTCATTTCTTTTTATGGCTGAGTAATATTCCATTGTATATATGTGCCACATCTTCTTTATCCATTCATCCGATGATGGACACTTAGGTTGCTTCCATGTCCTGGCTATTGTAAATAGAGCTGGAATGAACATTTTGGTACCTGACTCTTTTTGAATTATGGTTTTCTCAGGGTATATGCCCAGTACTGGGATTGCTGGGTCGTATGGTAGTTCTATTTTTAGTTTTTTAAGGAACCTCCATACTGTTCTCCATAGTGGCTTTATCAATTTACATTCGCAACAACAGGGCAAGAGTGTTCCCTTTTCTCCACACCCTCTCCAGCATTTATTGTTTCTAGATTTTTTGATGGCGGCCATTCTGACTGATGTGAGATGATATCTCATTGTAGTTTTGATTTGCATTTCTCTAATGATTAATGATGTTGAGCATTCTTTCATGTGTCTGTTGGCAATCTGTATATCTTCTTTGGAGAAATGTCTAGTTAGGTCTTCTGCCCATTTTTGGATTGGGTTGTTTGTTTTTTTGTTATTGAGCTGCATGAGCTGCTTATAAATCTTGGAGATTAATCCTTTGTCAGTTGCTTCATTTGCAAATATTTTCTCCCATTCTGACGGTTGTCTTTTGGTCTTGTTTATGGTTTCCTTTGCTGTGCAAAAGCTTTTAAGTTTCATTAGGTCCCATTTGTTTGTGTTTTTATTTCCATTTCTCTAGGAGCTGGGTCAAAAAGGATCTTGCTGTGATTTATGTCAGAGTGTTCTGCCTATGTTTTCCTCTAAAGTTTGATAGTGTCTGGCCTTACACTTAGGTCTTTAATCCATTTTGAGTTTATTTTTGTGTATGGTGTCAGGGAGTGTTCTAATTTCATGCTTTTACATGTAGCTGTCCAGTTTTCCCAGCACCACTTATTGAAGAGGCTGTCTTTTCTCCACTGTATATGCTTGCCTCCTTTATCAAAGATAAGGTGACCATATG
>JANTQK010012036.1:5662-31536 GCA_029224305.1 Caperea marginata | reverse complement strand
CAGTAGTTGTGGCTCACGGGCCTAGTTGCTCCGTGGCATGTGGGATCCTCCCAGAGCAGGGCTTGAACCCGTGTCCCCTGCACTGGCAGGCAGATTCTCAACCACTGCGCCACCAGGGAAGCCCCATCTTTTTTTCTTAATGACTCCATCTTGTTTGCTCTTTAATGAAAGGATTATGCCATTATCATGGTTGAGAGTTTAATTTCACATTATCCTGAGGGATGTACTCTTCCAAATTATCCTCATGTCAGTGCAGTCATAGGAATTACATCTGCATTTTTGAATTACAATGTTTGGCACATGTCCCTTTAGGGTTTCAGTTGTTTAAAAAAGGCAGGGAAAAATACTGAAAATCGCTGTCAGAACATGTTCAGTGCTCCAGAAAAGGTCTTTTACCATCTTACTAAATTCTTCAAGCTACAGTACGGAAGAAATATAATAGCAAGTGGAGACTTACAAAGACCAAATAAAACTAGTTTTTAGGGAAAAAATGATAATATTGCCTGAATCCTAAACATGAAG
This sequence comes from Caperea marginata, assembly GCA_029224305.1. Classification (NCBI taxonomy): domain Eukaryota; kingdom Metazoa; phylum Chordata; class Mammalia; order Artiodactyla; family Neobalaenidae; genus Caperea; species Caperea marginata. The sequence continues at coordinate 31,014 of JANTQK010012036.1, read as the reverse complement.
TGATGCCTTCTAGATCCTTTTGGCTCAGGGTTGCTAATTACACTTTGTCCTTTGGCTGTCTTGAAATCAAGAATGGCATTTCATGTTAGTCACCAAGACAGTCACCTTAGTCTCAGAGTCCAAATAAGTAGGTTGCTGTACAGATCCATTATGCACTCATCAAACAGTCTAGAAGCACGTGGACTCAGGTGTTGACAGTGATTGTTTCTGGGTGGTGGGATTATGGATTTTTTTCCTTTCACTTGTCTGTCTTTCCTAAATTATTCACAATGAGCACGTATAGTTTTCATGATTTTCTGAATCTGGGTCTCCCTCAGAATCCAGAGCCTGAGAAAAGTGCTCACATGAAGTGTTCTTTTGGGAGGTGGTCTCAGGGAAGGAAGTGGAAGGAAAAGAAGAAAGAGTAGAAGACAGGGAAAGTAAAACAAGGAAGAAATTATCACTGTGGTCAACAGAGACTCAGTGCCTGTGGACCTTCTGAGGAGACATGCAGAATGCATTGCACAGTTATCTTCTAGATAAGCATGGATGGAAGGAGCATTTATCCACCAGCGCCCACTGCTTCATTGGTCATTGGTTGCCTTACGTGGTGCTAACTTCATAGAAATTCTGTTTGAGCCTGTACGAGTGCCAAGCAGCTTTCCAAAGATGCCCCTACTGTGACAGCATCTAAAAGCCCCAGGGCTGGGAGCCAGAGATATAAAAAGGTGGCTGAAAAGACTGCTTGCCACAGTAAGGGCTAGAGTAAAATGTAAGCCTACAGGATGTGAGGCACATGAGGTTCTAATGTAACAATGCAAAGATAATAGACATTTTCATTTTGCAAAAAAAAAAACCCCTAAGAATAATAAAACTCTTGGAGCTTTGTTTGCTGCTTCAAGTGAAAATAGATTTTTTATTTGTGAAATAGGTACTTGCATTATTTTTCTATTACTGCTGTTAACAAATTGCCAGTAATGATTTGGGTGTTTGAGTGGCTTAAAAAAACACCCATTTAACCTTGAAGACATTATGCTAAGTGAAATAAGCCAGATGCAAAAGGACAAATACTGTTTGGTTCTACTTATGTGAGGTATCTAGAGTAATCAAATACACAGAGAGAGAAAGTAGAACAGAGGTTAATAGGGGCTGGGGGGTGCAGAGAAATGGGGAGTTGTTTAATGAAAATGTTCCGGAAATGGATAGTGGTGATAGTTGAACAACAGTGTGAATGTACTTAATGCCACTGAACTGTACACTTAAGATGGTTAAAATGCTAAATGTTATGTATACACACAAAAAACCCACTTATTTATGATCTCACAATTCTGTCAGTCAGAAGTTAGGGTACAGCATGGCTCAGTGAGGTCCTCTGATTAGAATCTCATTAAGGCCAAAATCAAAGTGCCAGCAGAGTTGTGTTCCTTTCTGGGGACTCCACGGATGAATCTGCTTCCAAGCTCATTGAGTTTGTTGGCCAAAATCAGCTCCTGGTGTTTGTAGGACTGAAGCCGCATTTCCTAGCTGGCTGTCAGCCAGGTGATGGTCTGTGCTTGTAGGGGTTGCATTATTCCAATCACCTGAGCATTTTCTCTCTGCGTGTCTTCACATTATCTTTTCTCTGTGTCTGTGTCCAAATTTCTCCTTTTTATGAGGATACTAGTCATATTGGATTAGGGTCCACCTCATTTTAACTTGATTATCTCAAAAACACCCTATTTCCAAATAAGGTCACATTCTGAGACACTGGGATTAGGACCTCAACATACCTTTTGGGGGTACACAATTCAACCTGTAACACCAGATTGTGTTACCAGGTTGAAATAACGTATTTCCAAGATTTAGTGATTAGGACGTGGACATCTTTTTCAGGGAGGGACACATTTTGCCTATCACACCTTAGAACTTTCCTTTATGACCATCTGTTAGAATAACCCTCAGAGTGGTCACACTCCTTGATTTGTTAGCACTTTGCAGATACTGAGTTTATTAGTCCAGAATAAATTTGAAGAGGAATTAACATTATCTGAAAAAAGATGTTCACAGTTGCATATAATTATCCAGGAAATTTCTGGAGATAAGAGTTAACATTTTCTGATTATGGTTATAAATGATTATCCTGCAGGAGCCTTTGGTGTGGGCTGTATATATATATAAAAGACTCTCCTTAAATGGCCTTACCCAATGCTGTTTTTTAAATACTCAGAGGAATAAATTGTAACCTATGTACTTGCTTTCAAAATTCTTTCCTTTTCATAAAAGAACCTCTTTGAATTAAGAATCTAACTTTCTTGAAGGCCTTCAGCGTTCATTCATTCCTATTTATTTTCCTTTCTTTCTTTTGAAGTATTTTTCTCTTTCCCTTATCTTTTCATTTATTCATGCATTTACTCATATATTCATTCAACAAACATTTACTGGCCTTCTCTGTGCCAGATATATTCTAGATAGTGGGGGATATAAAGATGAATCAGGCCTAGTCCCTCCCCTCAGGTGGCTAACAGTATAGTGATTAGAATAGTTATCCTCTTCCAATCCATTCTCCACACTGTCTTCCCAACTAGACCATTGTCAATGAAGCCTCTTGTCTCCATCTTCCACCTTTTACAACTCAGCACAGTGCTTGACTTAGCATGACCTTGGATTTTTCCTATTATGTTAAATTTAATATTTTCAATTGCTTAACCTTTAGGATTTTCACCTTTAAATGGCACAGATACCAGTTGTGCCCTGCCTCACTTCCTCTTGGTCCACCTTTTCAACTCTAGTTGTTGCTGTGGCAACCAGCTGCAGACCTCAGAACAACTCACCTCAGCTGCACCATATACTTCTGCGTTTTGCCAAGGGACTTGCTGCTACTGCTGAGCAGTAAACCTTCAGGAACTTGCTTACCCGTTTGTTTGTATCACAGATAAGGTTACCAGATAAAATATAGGACACATGATCAAGTATGTATTTCAGATAAGAAACGTTTTCTTTCTCTTTTTCTGTTTTTTTTTAGCATGTGTGTCTCAAATATTGTATGGAAAAAACTTATACTAAATAATTTTATGGTTTATCTGAAATTCAAATTTAACTGGGCATTTAAAATTTTTATTTTCTAAATCTGGCAACCTTAACTGCAAAGCTATAAGTGTGAATGAGTTATTACTTGCTAGGTGCAACCTTTGACCAATGGAGGAAGGGCTACAGTGGATACATTCCCCTCTGTTGTTCCTCAGGGGGACAATTCTGAGAACCATTCTTTTTTTTTTTTTTTTTAAACATCTTTATTGAACTATAATTGCTTTACAATGATGTGTGTTAGTTTCTGCTTTACAACCAAGTGAATCAGTTATACATATACATATGTTCCCATATCTCTTCCCTCTTGCATCTCCCCCCCTCCCACCCCCCCATCCCACCCCTCTTGGTGGTCACAGAGCACCGAGCTGATCTCCCTGTGCTATGCGGCTGCTTCCCACTAGCTATCTATTTTACATTTGGTAGTGTATATATGTCCATGACACTCTCTCACCCTTTCACATCTCACCCTTCCCCCTCCCCATAACCTCAAGTCCATTCTCTAGTAGGATTGTGTCTTTATTCCCGTCTTGCCACTAGGTTCTTCATGGCTTTTTTTTTTTTCCTTATTTTTCCCTTAGATTCAATATATAATGTTGTTAGGGCATTACTTGTATTTTGTTTTTTTCTCTCTTTGCGTGACTTACTCTTCACTCTGTATGACACCAAGACTTCCTAACCTTTCCATCCACCTCTATTACAAAAAACCTTCCATTTCATTTTCTTTTTAATGGGGGCTTTGAGTAATAATTTCCCATTGGTATAATACTTTGTGCAACATCTTCTTTAATCCATTCATGCTGTCGATGGACATTTTAGGCTTGCTTCCATGTCCTGGCTATTGTTTAATTTAGAGTGCTGCAATGAAACATTTTGGTTACATGGGGGGACTCTTTTTGAAAAAAAATATTGGTTTTTCTCAGGGTTGATTATGCCCAGTAGTGGGATTGCTGGAAATCGTTAAACTGGTGTTCTATTTTGTAGTTTTTTGTTAAGGAAAAACTCCATACCTGTTCTCCAATAGTGGGCTGTATCGAATTTACTTTTCACACACCGACAGTGCAAGAGTGTTCCCTTTTCTTCCACCACCGTCTTCTCCAGGCCTATTTAATAATATCTGTGTTTGTAGATTTTTTGTCATGATGGCCATTTCTGACCCGGTGTGAGATGATAATTCTCATTGTACGTTTTTGATTTTTGCATTTCTCTAATGATTTAAAATGATGTTGAGCACTCTTTTCATGTGTCTGTTGGCAATCATGTTTAATTCTTCTTTGGAGAAAATGAAATCTATATTTAGGTCTTCCCGCCCACATTTTTGGATTGGGTTGTTTCGTTTTTTTGTTATAATAGATTCACTGCCATGAGCTGCGCTTGTAAAAAAGCTTGGAGATTAATCCTTTGTCAGTTTGCTTCATTTGCAAATATTTTTCTCCCATTTATGAGGGTTTGTCTTTTTTGGTCTTGTTTATGGTTTCCTTTGCTGTGCAAAAGCTTTTTAAAGTTTTCATTTAGTCCCACTTGGTTTAATTTGTGTCTTTTATTTCCATTTCTCTAGGAGCTGGGTCAAAAAAAAAAAAAGGATCCATTGCTGTGATTTGGTATGTCATAGAGTGTTCTGCCTATGCTTTCCTCTAAGAAGATTTTGATAAGTGTCTGGCCCTTTACACTTAGGTCTTTAATCCATTTTGAGTTTTATTTTTGTGCATGGGTGTCCTAGGGAAACGTTCTCTAAATTTCATACTTTTAACATCATGTACTGTCCAAATTTTCCCAGCACCACTTATTGAAGGGGGAGACTGTCAATTTTCTCACCACTGTAAATAACTGCTTGGGGCCTCCTTTATCAAAGATAAGGTGGGACACCAATATGTGCGTGGGTTTATCTCTGGGCTTTTCTATCCTATCTGTTCCATGTGATCTATATTTCTGTTTTTTGTGCCAGTACCTAAACTGTCTTGATTTTGTAACTTTGTAGCTTTTGTAATAGAGTCTGAAAGTCAAGGGGAGCCTGTGATTCCTCCAGACTCCATTTTTTTTCGTTCTCAAAGATTTGCTTTGGGCTAAAATTCGGGGGGTCTTTTTGTGTTCTCCATGTACAAATTTGTGAAATCTTTTTATTCTAGTTCTGTGTGAAAAAAAATGCCAGTGGTAAGTTTGTCATAGTGGGGATTGCATCTGAATCTGTAGATTGCTTTGGGTTAGTACAGAAAGTCAATTTTTTTTTCACAATGTTGATTTCTTTCCATCCAATCCCAAGAACATGCGGTTATAATCTCTCAATCTGCGAATTTGTATCCATCTTTACTTTCTTTCATTTCAGTTGTACCTATTAATTTTCTTTCTGCATTTTTCAGGTCTTTTGTCTCCTTAGGTAGGTTGATTCTAGGGGAAGATAATTTTTATAATCTTTTTTGTTGCAATGGCTGTAGAACGGGAGTGTGTGTCCTTAATTGATAGTTTTGTCTCCCCCCCCCCCCCCCCCCCCCCCCCCCAACCAGCCCACTTTCAGATTTGTTCATCATTAGTGTTATAGAAATGCAAGAGATTTTCTGTGCATTTAAATTTGTTATTTCCTGCGACTTTACCAAATTCTCATTGATTAAGGTCTCTAGGAGTTTTCTGTCGCAAGGCAATTTAGGATTCTCTATGTACAGTAGTTATCATGTCATCTGCAATAAACAGTGACAGCTTTACTTTCTTTCTTTTCCACGATTTGGATTCTTATTTATTTCTTTTGTCTACTCTGGATTGCTGTTGGGCTAAAAAAAACTTCCAAAAAATACTATGTTGAATAATAGTGGTGAGGAGGTGGTGGCAAACCATTGTCTTTGTTTCCTGATCTGTTAGTTGGAAATGGTGTTTCCAGTTTTTTCACACATTTGAGGACAATGTTGGCTGTGGGTTTGTCATATATGGCTTCTTATGATGTTGAGGAAAAGTTTTGCTAACACTTCCAAAACTATGTTGAATAATAGTGGTGAGAGTGGGCAACCTTGTCTTGTTCCTGATCTTAGTGGAAATGGTTTCAGTTTTTCACCATTGAGGACAATGTTGGCTGTGGGTATATGGCCTTTATTATGTTGAGGAAAGTTCCCTCTATGCCTACTTTCTGCAGGACTTTTATCATAAATGGGTGTTGAATTTTGTCGAAAGCTTTCTCTGCATCTATTGAGATGATCATATGGTTTTTCTCCTTCAATTTGTTAATATGATGTATCACGTTGATTGATTTGCGTATATTGAAGAATCCTTGCATTCCTGGAATGAACCCCACTTGATCATGGTGTGTGATCCTTTTACTGTGCTGTTGGATTCTGCTTGCTAGTATTTTGTTGAGGATTTTTGCATCTATGTTCATCAGTGATATTGGCCTGTAGTTTTCTTTCTTTGTGACATCTTTGTCTGGTTTTGGTATCAGGGTGATGGTGGCCTCGTAGAATGAGTTGGGGAGTGTTCCTCCCTCTGTAATATTCTGGAAGAGTTTGAGAAGGATAGGTGTTAACTCTTCTCTAAATGCTTGATAGAATTCGCCTGTGAAGCCATCTGGTCCTGGGCTTTGGTTTGTTGGAAGATTTTTAATCACAGTTTCAATTTCAGTGCTTGTGATTGGTCTGTTCATATTTTCTATTTCTTCCTGGTTCAGTCTTGGCAGGTTGTGCATTTCTGAGAATTTGTCCATTTCTTCCAGGTTGTCCATTTTATTGGCATAGAGTTGCTTGTAGAAATCTCTCATGATCCTTTGTATTTCTGCTGTGTCAGTTGTTACTTTTCCTTTTTCATTTCTAATTCTATTGATTTGAGCCTTCTCCCTTTTTTTCTTGATATGTCTGGTTAATGGTTAATCAATTTTCTTTATCTTCTCAAAGAACCAGCTTTTAGTTTCATTGATTTTTGCCATTGTTTCCTTCATTTCTTTTTCATTTATTTCTGATCTGATCTTTATGATTTCTTTCCTTCTGCTAGCTTTGGGGTTTTTTTGCTCTTCTTTCTCTAATTGCTTTAGGTGCAAGGTTAGGTTGTTTATTCGAGATGTTTCCTGTTTCTTGAGGTAGGCTTGTATAGCTATAAACTTCCCTCTTAGAACTGCTTTTGCTGCATCCCATAGGTTTTGGGTTGTCGTGTCTCCATTGTCATTTGTTTCTAGGTATTTCTTGATTTCCCCTTTGATTTGTTCAGTGATCACTTCGTTATTAAGTAGTGTATTGTTTAGCTTCCATGTATTTGTATTTTTTACAGATTTTTTTCCTGTAGTTGATATCTAGTCTGATAGTGTTTTGGTCAGAAAAGATACCTGATATGATTTCAATTTTCTTAAATTTACCAAGGCTTGATTTTTGACCCAAGATATGATCTATCCTGGAGAATGTTCTAGGAATACTTGAGAAGAAAGTGTATTCTGTTGTTTTTGTGTGGAATGTCCTATAAATATCAATTAAGTCCATCTTATTTAATGCATCATTTAGAGCTTGTGTTTCCTTATTTATTTTCATTTTGGGTGATCTGTTCTTTTGTGAAAGTGGGGTGTTAAAGTCCCCTAGTATGATTGTTTTACTGTTGATTTCCCCTTTTATGGCTCTGAGTATTTGCCTTAAGTATTGAAGTGCTCCTATGTTGGGTGCATAAATATTTACAATTGTTATATCTTCTTCTGGGATTGATCCCTTGATCATTTTGTAGTGTCCTTCTTTGTCTCTTGTAATAGTCATTGTTTTAAAGTCTATTTTGTCTGATATGAGAATTGCTACTCTAGCTTTCTTTAGATTTCCATTTGCTTGGAATATCTTTTTCCATCCCCTCCCTTTCAGCCTGTATGTGTCCCTAAGTCTGATGTGAGTCTCTTGTAGATAGCATATATACGGGTCTTGTTTTTGTATCTATTCAGCTAGTCTATGTCTTTTGGTTGGAGCATTTAATCCATTTACATTTAAGGTAATTATCAGTTTGTATGTTCCTATTACCTTTTTCTTAATTGTTTTGCTTTTGGCATTGTAGGTCTTTTCCTTCTCTTGTGTTTCCTGCCTAGAGAAGTTCCTTTAGTATTTGTTGTAAAGCTGGTTTTGTTGTGCTGAATTCTCTTAGCTTTTGCTTATCTGCAAAGGTTTTAATTTCTCCATCAAATCTGAATGAGATCCTTGCTGGGTAGAGTAATCTTGCTTGTAGATTTTTCCCTTTCATCACTTTAAATATGTCCTGCCACTCCCTTCTGGCTTGCAGAGTTTCTGCTGAAAGTTCAGCTGTTAACCTTATGGGGATTCCCTTGTATGCTATTTGTTGCTTTTCCCTTGCTGCTTTTAATACTTTTTCTTTGTATTTAATTTTTGATAGTTTGATTAATATGTGTCTTGGCGTGTTTCTCCTTGGATTTATCCTGTATGGGACTCTCTGTGCTTCCTGGACTTGATTAACTATTTCCTTTCCCATATTAGGGAAGTTTTTGACCATAATCTCTTCAAATATTTTCTCAGTCCCTTTCTTTTTCTCTTCTTCTTCTGAGACCCCTATAATTCAAATGTTGGTGTGTTTAATGTTGTCTCAGAGGTCTCTGAGATTGTCCTCACTTCTTTTCATTCTTTTTTCTTTGTTCTTCTCTGCAGTAGTTATTTCCACTATTTTATCTTCCAGGTCACTTGTTCGTTCTTCCGCTTCAGTTATTCTGCTATTGATCCCTTCTAGAGAATTTTTAATTTCATTTATTGTGTTGTTCATGATTGTTTGTTTGCTCTTTAGTTCTTCTTGGTCCTTGTTAAATGTTTCTTGTATTTTCTCCATTCTATTTCCAAGATTTTGGATCATCTTTACTATCATTATTCTGAATTCTTTTTCAGGTAGACTGCCTATTTCCTCTTCATTTGTTACATCTGGTGGGTTTTTGCCTTGTTCCTTCATCTGCTGTGTGTTTCTTTGTCTTCTCATTTTGGTTAAGTTACTGTGTTTGGGGTCTCCTTTTTGCAGGCTGCAGGTTCGTATTTCTCATTGTTTTTGGTGTCTGCCCCCAGTGGCTAAGGTTTGTTCAGTGGGTTGTGTAGGCTTCCTGGTGGAGGGGACTAGTGCCTGTGTTCTGGCGGATGAGGCTGGATCTTGTCTTTATGGTAGGCAGGTCCACGTCTGGTGGTATGTTTTGTGCTGTGTGTGACCTTATTGTGATTTTATGCAGCCTCTCTGCTAATGGGTGGTGTTGTGTTCCTGTCTTGCTAGTTGTTTGGCATAGGGTGTCCAGCACTGTAGCTTGCTGGTCATTGAGTGGAACTGGGTCTTTGTGTTGAGATGGAGATCTCTGGGAGATTTTCGCCATTTGATATTACGTGGAGCTGGGAGGTCTCTGGTGGACCAATGTCCTGAACTTGGCTCTCCCACCTCAGAGGCAGAGCCTTGATGCCTGGCTGAGCCACAAAGAGCCTGTCATCAACATGGCTCAGAATAAAAGATAGAAAAAAAGAAAGCAAGATGGAAAAAGATAACATAAAATAAAATAAAAGTTATTAAAATAAAAAACAAAAAATAATTATTAAAAAACTTTTAAGTAATTAAAAAGAAAGAAAGAAAGAAATAAGAGAAAAACCATACCAAAAAACAAATCCACCAATGATAACAAGCTCTGAAAACTATACTAAAAAAAAAACAAGAACAACAACTGACTGACAGAACCCTAGGACAAATGGTAAAAGCAAAGTTATACAGACAAAGTCACACACAGAAGCATACACATACACACTCACAAAAAGAGAAAAAGGGAAAAATATATATATATCGTTGTTCCCAAAGTCCACCTCCTCAATTTGGGATGGTTCGTTGTCTATTCAGGTATTCCACAGATGCATGGTACATCAAGTTGACTGTGAAGATTTAATCCGCTGCTCCTGATGCTGCTGGGAGAGATTTCCCTTTCTCTTCTTTGTTCTCATAGCTCCCGGGATTCAGCTTTGGATTTGGCCCTGCCTCTGCGTGTAGGTCGCCTGAGGGCGTCTGTTCTTCACTCACACAGGACGGGGTTAAAGGAGCAGCTGATTCAGGGGCTCTGGCTCACTCTGGCTGGGGGGAGGGAGGGGTACGGAGTGCGGGTCGAGCCTGCAGCGGCAGAGGCCAGCATGACCTTTCAGCAGCCTGAGGCGTGCTGTGCGTTCTCCCGGGGAAGCTGTCCCTGGATCATGGGACTCTGGCAGTGGCGGGCTGCACAGGCTCCCGGGAGGGGCAGTGTGGATAGTGACCTGTGCTCGCACACAGGCTTCTTGGTGGCGGCAGCAGCATCCTTAGCGTCTCATGCCCGTCTCTGGGGTCTGCATTGATAACCATGGCTCGCGCCCGTCTCTGGAACTCCTTTAAGCAGAGCTCTTAATCCCCTCTCCACACGCACCAGGAAACAAAGAGACAAGGAAAAGTCTCTTGCCTCTTAGGCAGTTCCAGACTTTTTCCAGGACTCCCTCCGGCTAGCCATGGCACACTAGCCTGCTTCAGGCTGTGTTCACGCCGCCAACCCCAGGCCTCTCCCTGGGATCCGACCTCCGAATCCCAAGCCTCAGCTCCCAGCCCCGCCCACACCGGCGGGTGAGCAGACAAGCCTCTCGGGCTGGTGAGTGCTGCTTGGTGCTGCTCTTCTGTGCGGGAATCTCTCCGCTTTGCCCTCCGCACCCCTGTTGCTGCGCTCCCCTCCATGGCTCTGAAGCTTCCCCCTCTACCACCCGCAGTCTCTGCCCACGAAGGGGCTCCTAGTGTGTGGAAACATTTCCTCCTTCACAGCTCCCTCCCACTGGTGCCGGTCCCATCCCTATTCTTTTGTCTCTGTTATTTCTTTTTTCTTTTTCCCTACCCAGGTACGTAGGGAGTTTCTTGTCTTTTGGGAGGTCTGAGGTCTTCTGCCAGCGTTCAGTAGGTGTTCTGTAGGAGTTGTTCCACATGTAGATGTATTTCTGATGTATCTGTGGGGAGGAAGGTGATCTCCACGTCTTACTCTTCTGCCATCTTGAAGCTCCTCCCCATCATTATATTTAAATAATCAAATAAATAGTAACAATGAAAATAACGTTTTAGACATGTTAGTTTGTTAGATTCTTGAATATTTGGGGAAATGTTGCTTATGATGACTAGGCTCAAATTTTAGCTACTCTCTTTCGTTTCTCAAGAATGAACCATTTCTCTACCCATCTCTTGCCTGGGTCCCTACCAGTCTTTCCCTAAAAGAATCCCAGTTTTGACTTGCTCCTGTCATGACTTAATTTCTTAAGTCTCATTCCCCCAAATTAAGAGCAACAGAATTGCTTCAAGGAAGCATAAGTTAATCTTCTGTATGTAATATTAATATTTGGGGCTCTAGTTAAACATTAAAAATACTAACAAATTGAAATACAAGCTTAAAAAAGAAACCTTAATGTAAGTTGTGATCTTTGGTGAAAAAAGACAAAGAACAATGCAAAAATTATGTCTAGATATTAAGTCAACTGAGTATACAGTTGTCTTGGTTCCAAGCCCCCTACAGATACCAAAATCCAAGAATGCTCAACCCCTTATATAAAATAGTGTAGTATTTGCATATAAACTGCATACATTCTCCTGTATCCTTTGTCATCTCTAGATTACTTATAATAACTAATACAATGTAAATGACATGTAAATAGTTACTGGCTGGTGTGTGACAAATTCAAGTTTTGCTTTTTGGAACTTTCAGGAATTTTTTTTCCAAATATTTTCCATCAGTGGTTCAATCGGTGAATGCAGAACCCGCAGATACGGAGGGCTGACTCTACCTGTTTTCTTTGAGGCTCTATAGTTTTCATGGCTAGTTTAGTAATCATGCAAAGTACTTAGTTTGAAGAAATGATTGTTAAATCATCATAAGGATGTTAATACTACAAACAGCAAATTATAGCAATCTCTGTAATTATATGTGCGGTCCCTATTAAAAATTTACATGCCTTAGTCTGATTATGCTCAGGATAAAATCTCTTTTCCTACTACCAAAGGAAAATGCAATCAAAGCTAAAATTAGTCTTACTAAATTAAACAGAAATACTTTGACTATACCATGCTATATTTCATATTTCAAGCTATATTTCATATTCAACATGCTTCACCATCTAGGTATACAATAAGAGAAACAATTCAGCTGCTACGAGAGAAACAGATGGTGAAAGGTACCTGCTGACCAAACAGGAGCAGCAGGGTGGAATCAGGGTGGGTCAGCTCATCTGGAAAGGATGTTCGCAATTGTCATTACACACATCAATTGTTTCTGATACTACTGTATGTCATGCAGTGCCCAGGGGCCGTATGGCTTTCCTTGAAACATTTAACATAAAACTGCTGAAATATAATTTTGGCCTCACATCCTGAAATGAGTTGCTAAATCCCCACAATAAGAAATTAATGTTGCCAGAATTATATTATTTTAATTAAGCATCCCTCCCATCTGTAAAGATACAGGAGCATTGTTTGATATATTTCCAATTTGTCTGCTAATTTATAAAAGTAAAATGATACTACATTATTGTTATGAAGTTAATCAAGACTTTAATGGGACAGTTATGTTACTATCAAGGATTTTTTATTATTTTTTCTTACTATAATGTATGTGTTCAATGAGCTGATTATGCAGTGTGACAATGATTTCACTAATTACAAAGTTATTACTGTATCTCTGATGGGAAGAAATTCCAGCTTCCTAAGTTGCAGATTTAAACATGGACATCTAATTCCCAGGGAAGATTAGCAAACCAAAATATATTTTAAAAACCCAGTAAAATATTAATTTAGATTGTATATCTATATTTATACACCATTTTGTTCTCAGTCTTTTTGTTTGTCACACAATGCAAATTTTATTTTGCAATTATAAAATTTCAAGTGATTTATACAATTATAACTATAAATAAGCAGTTTCCTATAAAATGTAACAATTAGCATTGGGCTGCTATACCTAAAAATACATAAAACATCTAAGAGAGAATATAGAACATATGTTATGTGTTTATATATATATATAAATTTCCATTAAAATAGAGTAAGTTCACAAGTTTATATTTTAGTGTTTAAATTTTACTTGTCACATATTTCATTAAATAGCTACAAAATACATTTTCTAGGAAATCTTATTAAAGAAAAAGCATTTGACAAGAGATTGCGGTGTTTGAGATTTTTGTTATTTGAATATTCTAGAGTGTTCATAAAATCACAGCAGTCATAGTTCAATATTATGACAAGGGTTTGCTGTGTACTTACAACTGCTACCACAGCAAAGACAAACTGCTTTGTCCATCCTGGCTGTCCATAATATAGCAGGGTGTTGATGTGCATTTTGGAAAGCATCAAAATGCTTAAAATATATCTGCTTCACCTGTCCTGGTACTTAAAATACTTACCTTTGAAGTCACTCTTTTGCTTTCAGTCACAGAAAAGTATCCTGTGGAAATCCAAATCCAAATAATTAAAGGATCAGGAAAAATCTTGGAATTTGGACTATCCCTCTAAAATCCATTCAAAATGTCTCATAAAGTTATCTTAAATAATTATAATTTATACCAATTGTCAGGGCTCAATAAATTGAAATAAAATATTTAAAAAGTAAGAGTGAGAAGGAAGGAAAGAAAGAGGAGGTGATCTAAAAACTACAAATATATGGTTAATATAAAAACTTTGAGACAAACCAATTTCAGGAAATTTATTTCCAAGTAGTAACAAAGATTTCATAAGTTGGCTAAAATTTATTAATGAAGATTCAATAGGTAAAAATAAATAAAATATAATTAAAATAGAGTATAGGAAATAATTCATGTTAATTTAAAGAAAAATGCACACTTATTCAATATGTATTTCAAATTTGATATTTATTACTTTTCATCCCCTCATCCTCACCAAATTTTGAATATAATTCCCAGAAATGCAGGGCTTTGGTCTGTTTTATATACCATCTGGTATTTGGAAAACACTCAATATTTTTTGAATGATAGTTCTTATTTTAAGCATCACACCCTAAATGTAATACTGACAAATAAAATACATAATTTACCCAATGTTTTTCCCTGTTAACATATTACTAAACCTTCTATTAATAAATTGTCACTTGGTGATATGTTCAAGAGAGGAACTGTGCACTATAGACATTGCTGTGGAAAGTTCTAAGTATATATTACACAACCATTTTCTAAGTCTATATTATACCACCATGTTCTAAGTCTATATTATGCAACTATTTACTGTCCAGTGTCCTAATTCTCCCAGAAATGGTCTTTATTTGAATTTCTGCTGAGCCGTCCCTGAAGCAGTACATCAGCATATCATTTAGTCTTTATTTGACAAAGACACACTGTTTCCTACTTTTAAAAAAATTAAGCATCATTTATTATACACCTGCATGGCACTATTTTTATGGTGTTTTACATGTCTCAAATTATTAAGTAACAGAAACAACTAAGAAATTATTCTACAAAAAGTGGGAGTTTTTGGTGAGTCATCATTTCTAGTTGCATGGCTATATCATTTAGATCCTCCTCACCATTATTTATTTTTTATCCACTTATTGTTTCACGGGCTTACACTGTGCAGTAGGATTATTAATGCCTATTAATAATACCCTATTTCTGTCCATACATTTTGCATGTTTTATGTTTGATATTTGTGCATTTATGTTATTTGTTTAAACATAATTAAGCCAGTTTTATCTTCTTTCTTTGTTTTCGAGTTCACTTTTGGTTTTAGTTTTATTATGGTCCTGATGTTAGTGTTAAGAGTATAAAGCACTCATTGAACACCTAAAAAATTGATCAGATAACAATTTAGAAATTAAATAAATGCAACAAAATTAGAAATCATAATAAATATTAGAAGCAAATAAAAACATTTCTACTTAGAAATGAACAAAAAAGTAAGACTACTTCGAGATTAAAAAAATCAAAGCTTGAAGAAAGGGATATTTATCAAATAACCAATCATATCACTATATATTATCATTTATCAAATATAAGCAAAATACTGCTCAGAAGAAAAATTAGTATAATTTATCAGAAGCTAAAAAACATTTAACAAAACTGTTTAGGGTCATAAAAGCTTGGAGTTCATCTAATTTCAAATGTCTATTTTAAAGTATAGATAAGATAATGTTTAAATATAAAAATAAAACCTTTTGGGTATTATGATATTTTGGTAATATTTTAGATAATGTTTTAAATGCATTTTATTGTCATATATCTATAAAAATTTTTGTAGTTGAAGTCAGCGAGATGGAGAAGTAGGCAATTCCAGCCTTTCTCCCCTTAAGAAAACCATCCACAAACAGCCATCCACAAACAAAAAGTACCTTTGGGAGAGCTCAAGAGTCCATTTAGATTCTGCAGCAACACAGAGGAGCCAAAAACAAAGAACAACCTCATACAAAGTATTGTTGGGAGACTGGTATAGCTGAGATGTCTGGAGACAGCTAAAAATAAAGAAAAAGGGCAGGGGCTATCAGTATCAGCCATGCAGAAGGTGCCACCATGTTTTCCAGTGGCCTGCTGTGTAGAGGACCCTCGCAGCATTTACCTCTGAGGACCTCAGCAGCCCTCATGACAGGTGGCAGCCACGGACTCCCCACAGCTTTCATAGCAGAGGACCCTATAGTGTTAATCCGTGTGAACTCCATCAGCTCATTTGTAGAGGACACCAGCAGCTTTTACCACGGAAATAATCAATAGTCATCGTCACTACCCGCCCCCAGAAAGAGAGAGGTTGCCGCACCACTCTCTCCCAAAGAAGAAGCTGCTCTTGTGACATCCAAGGACCAGGGTCACTACCTCCACAGCCCTGCACATGGCTCAGACCTCCATGACTGCTCTGTGAACACCCATGCCTAGTACACCCACCAGAGCCACTGCTGCAGTGAGAATGCTCATGGACCACTGGTGTGTAGCTCTGTGTGTGCCCATATTCTGGACCCCAGCTCCATGGCTGCACCAAGGCCATTCACACTCCAGATATCAGCTCCATGGCCATTCCGCAGGTGCCTGAGCATCAGACACTGATACCACTGCCACTGCAAGTGCACTTGCAAGCTCGACCCAGCTCCAAGAGGAAGCTCCTCAGCCACGACAGCTTCCATGGAAGAAAAAGGCATCAGGAGGACTCCAGCAACCTTTGCCACTGAAGACCTAATAGCTTTTGCCACTGCTGCAGACACTTGCAGTCTTAACTGTCAAGGACCCCTGCAATCTTCACTGATGCTGAGCTCACATCAGATGCACAGGGCTATAGCTGCACAAAGACTACACTGCTGCACTAGCCCTGGAGCCAGAAATGCCACACCCCACCCAGCTGTTGCTTCACACCCACCTGTAGATAAAGATCTTTTCCCACTGAAACCAGTCTGTGAAGTTTGGAAGAGGTGACTTCTGCATCAAATGTACAGACATTAAAGCAAAGCTACAGATACCTGAAAATCAAGGAAGCATGACACCATCAAAGGAATACAATAATTTTCCAGTCCAACCACAAAAAAATGGAGATCTATGAATTGCTGGAGGAAGCTCAGAGAGCTACTGGAGAACATAGATAGACAACTCAACAATGTTAGGAAAACAATACAGAAACAAAATGAGAATTTCAACAGCTAGATAAAAATTATAAAAAAGAAACAAAAAGAAATTCTGGAGCTAAAGAATACAATGACTGTAAAGAAAAATGCAATAGAGATTGTCAACATCATAGTATTGATCAACCTGTAGAAAAATTCTGCAAACTCAAAGATAGGTCATTTGAAATTATCCAGTTAGAGGAACAAATAGAAAAAAGAGAATGAAAAAGAGTTGTATACCGTCAAGTGAGAAACACACGCATTATGGGAGTTCTAGAAGGGGAAAGAGAGCATCAGGAAAATTATTAAAAGAAATAATGACTGAAAACTTCCCAAAACTGGGCAGAGATACAGGCATTCAGTTATATGAAACTCATAAATCTCCAAACAGCTTCAACCCAAAGAGAACTTCGCCAAGACACATTATAATAAAATTGTCGAAAATCAAAGACAGAGAAAGAAAATTGAAAGCAGCAAGAGAAAAGAAGCGCATCACATACAAGAGAACCCCCATAAGGATATCTGCAGATTTCTCAGCACTATAAGATAAGAAAATTACAGGCTAATATCTTTCACAAAGATAGATGCAAAAATCCTCAACATAACATTAGCAAACTGATTTCAGCAGCACACTAAAATCATCCTACAGCACAATCAAGTTGTACTTATCCCTGGGATGCAAGGCTAGTTTAACATATGCAAATCAATAAACGTGATACACCATTTTAACAAAATGAAGAATAAAAATCATATGATCATCACAATAGACACCGAAAAAAAAATGGACAAATTCAACGTTTTTCATGATAAATATTCTCAACAAATTAAGTATAGAAGGAATGTACCTCCATGTTAAAAAGGCCATTTGTGACAAGCCTATAGCTAACATCATACTCAATGGTGAAAAGTGAAAAGTGTAATGCTTTTCCTCTAAGATTAGGAAGAAGAGAGGTTGTTTACTCTCACCACTTCTATTTAACATAGTACTGGAAGCTGTAGCCAGAGCAGTTAGGCAAAGAAAAGGCATAAAGTCCATCTTAAATGGAGAATTAAATTGTCTGTTTGAAGATGATTTGATCTTATAACAGAAAACCCTAAAGACTCTACCAAAATGCTGTCAATACTAATAAACAGATTCAGTAAAATGTTGGGATACAAAATCAACTTACAAAAATCGTTGCATTTCTATACACCAACAACAAACTATTACTAAAAATAAAGTATTTATTTACTTAGTAGTAAATTTAACCAAGGATGTGAAAGATCTGTACACTAAAAACTATATAACATTGATTAAAGAAATTAAAGAGTGCACAAATAAATGGAAGACATCTAATGGACTGGAAAAATAAATATTGCTAAAAGGTCCACACTACCCAAAGTGATCTACAGATTCAATGTAATCCCCATTTAAATTCCAATGGCATTTTTCACAGAAATAGAAAAAAAACTTGAAACTCTAACACCATAAAACTCCTGGAGGAAAACTCCTTGACACTGTCCTGACAAAAATATTTTGGATTTGGCATCAAAAACACAGATAACAGAAGCAAAAATAAACAAGTGGGATTACACCAAATTAAACACCTTCCGCACAGCAAAAGAAACAATCAAAAAACTCAAAAGGCAACCTCTAAAATGGGAAAAAATATTTGCAAATTATATCTCTTATAAGGGGTTGATATCCAAAACATATAAGGAATACATATAATATAATTGCAAAAATCAAATACCTAATTAATAAATGAGTAAAGGACCTGAATAGACATTTTTCCAAAGAAGACATACCAATGGCCAAAAGGCACTTGAGAGATGATCAACACCACTGATTTTCAGGGAAATGCAAATCAAAACCACATGAGATATCACCTCACACCTCTCAAAATGGCTGTTATCAAAAAGTCAAAAGATCATAAGTGTAGGCAAGGATGTGGAGAAAAGGGAACACTTGTGCACTGTTGGTGGGAATGTAAATTGGTACAGTCATTATGAAGAACAATTTGGAGGTTCCTCAAAAACTTAAAAATAGAACTACCATATGACTGAGCAAACCCCTTCTGGGTATATATCCAAAAGAAATAACATCATTATCTGGAAGAGATATTTGGACTCCCATGTTCATCACAGCATTATTCATTATATCTAAGTGTCCACCAACAGATAAATCAATTAAGAAAATGTGGTGTAGGGGCTTCCCTGGTGGCGCAGTGGTTGAGAGTCTGCCTGCTAATGCAGGGGACACGGGTTCGTGCCCCGGTCTGGGAAGATCCCACATGCTGCGGAGCAACTAAGCCCGTGAGCCACGGCTGCTGAGCCTGCGCGTCTGGAGCCTGTGCTCCGCAACGGGAGGGGCCGTGATGGTGAGAGGCCCGCGCACCACGATGAAGAGATGAAGAGTGGCCCCCGCTTGCCGCCAGCTGGAGGAAGCCCTAGCACAGAAACGAAGACCCAACATAGCAAGCAAGCAAGCAATCAATCAATCAATCAATCAATCTTTAAAAAAAAAAAAGAAAAAAGAAAAAAAAGAAAATGTGGTGTATATATAATGAAGAAAGCCAGACATAGAAAGAGAAATACTGTATAATCTCACTTATATGTAGAATCAAAAAATAAAGAAGTTGAACTCTTTAATAGTAGGTAGAATGGTAGTTACCAGGGTCTAGGCCATGGGGGTAGAGGGGTGATGTTGGTCATTAGGTACAAATTTCAGTTATATGATTAATAAATTCTGGAGACCTAATGTACAGCATGATGACTATAGTTAATAATAATGTGTTATATATTTGAAATTTGCTAACAGTAGATCTCAAGTGTTCTCACCACAAAAAGAAAGGGGGAGTAACTATTTGAGGTAATGAATGTGTTATTAAGTTGATTTTAGTAATCATTTCACAATATATATTATATCAACACATATATTGTACAACCTAAATATATACAATTCTTGTTTATAAAAAAGAAAATCAATGAAATGAGTGGGTGAGAACCCACAAAAAGTAGAGAATGACAGAAAATATCAATGAGTAAAACTGTGAATTTGTTTTATGTCCTACTTGTGACAAAATTCAACATTCCCTAATATAACAAAGACAAAATTTTAAATTAATAAAAAGAATTTTCTAGGTGACAATATATTATATACACTAATGTATGTGACATAAATATTTATATCCTGTTGATAGCTTTATATATATAGATCTTCCTCAACTTACAATGGGATTACATCTGATAAACCCATCATAAGTTGAAAATATCATAATTCAAAATGCATTTAATACACCTAACCCACTGGACATCATAGCTTAGCCTAGCCCACCTTAAAGGTGCTCAGGACACTTACGTTAGCCTACACTTGTCAAAATCGCCTAACACAAAGCCTATTGTATAATAAAGTGTTGACTATCTCAGGTAATTTATTGAATGCTGTATTGAAAGTGAAAAACAGAATGGTTGTATGAGTACAGAATGGTTGTAAGTGTACTGGTTGTTTACCCTCATGATCACCTGGCTGACTTGGAGAGCTAAGGCTTGCTGCAGTTGCCAGCCATCACAAGAGAGTATATATAGTACTGCACGTCACTACCCCAAGAAAATATCAAAATTCAGAATGGGAAGTATGGTTTCCACTGGAGGCCTATTGCCTTCACACAGTTGTAAAGAGAAAAATCTTAAGTTAAACCATTATCAGTTGGGACCATCTCTAATTACACAATCATACAATATAACAGTTTTTAGAAGGTAATTATTCATGCTTATAACTTTTCACCTATTTATTCCATTTATTGGATTATATTTGTATACATGCTTATTGTCAATTTTTTAACTTAAAATTTTAAATTAACATTTTTCAAAATTATGTTAATTCTACTAGTTATAATAAACTATAATTGTGGTAAAACTATCTAATGTGAGTTATTATGATATAATGTTGAGTGGAATACTTATAAGTCATCTATAACAACATAACAATGTAGATTGTCAAGAAATCTGACAATTTCATAAAAATATATCAATATGGACCAAGGTTAAAAAGCCAGAGGGGAATGAACATGAAAATAAAAAGGTGTGTACAGTTTTAATTTTTAAGGCTTTCCATATGATTATAGTATTGTTCTTTAATGAATATGAATAGATGGCTAAACAAATGGTACTGTATCAGTCAAAGTTCTCCAGAGAAACAGAAAAATTTGGATATGCCTGGATGTGGGAAAAAGATTTATTAAGGAAATGGCTTACATGACTATGGAGACTGGAAAGTCCAAAACCTCAAGCAGGATGGAGACCCAGGAGAGCTGATGTTCCAGTTTGAGTCTGAAGGCCGTACACGAAGAACTGATGTTGCAGATGAAGGAAGTTCAAAGACAGTCAGCTGAAGAATTCTCTTTCTTAGGGGAGGTCTTAGTTTTGTTCTATTGAGGCCTTCAACCAGTTGGATGAGGCCCACCCATATTGTAAGTACAGTCTGCCTTACTAAAAGTGCACTAATTTAAACGTTAATCTCATCCAAAACACCCTTATAGAAATACCCTGAATAATTTTTGACCAAATGTCTAGGCATCTTGTGGTCCAGTCAAGTTGACACAGAAAATTAACCATCACATGTACTATTTTACCTGGCAAGGAAAATACATCCATTCATCACCTGGATAATAGGGGATCAGAAATAAGGCTTATCTAGAGGGGTCACCCTGTGGAAGATCAGGGCTGGGAAGAAAACCAAATCTCTTGGGAATATGTCAATATCAGGTCACAGGAGGGCAGTTATAGGTGTAAAAATTAGGGGATAATTTGAATGTAGTCTGAAAAATGAAATTTGGGTAGAAACAGTTTTCAAAAACCTAAACTGTGTCCAAATGCAAGATATGTTTTTGTGGAGAAGGAGGATAGACGGTCAGAGACACACATTAGGGATCTCACAGCAGGGCTAATTTGAAGGGTAAAAATTCAGGAAAAAATCAGTCACTGGGTAACCAGAGAGGATGGTGGCTCTGAGGAAAGAGAGGGCAGATCCAAGAGCAAACTGTCACCAGTGATGTTATGAGTTACTAACCTAAATCTCCTTATCTTGCTTTTCCAGGAAATAATTGGCTAAAGGGGTAAGACAGGACTCCACCAACATATGAAAATTATGTGACCAATGTTGAAAAACCAGAGGATGCTGAATTGAGAGCCTATCAAGTCATTAATGAGAATTCTCATCACATTAATGCACAATAGTTTCTACATTATTGCTTTGAAGAATGAAGAAAATAACTGAATCATAAATCAATGAAATGGTGATCCATTTCATTCTTTGTCTTTGAACTGTGATTAAACTCAAGGATTAAACTTACTTTGATCTGAGATAGTCTTCTTCCTTTTACCCATCTTCTAATAACGAATTAATTTTTCTCTTAAAAGTTTTGATTCCCCACAGTTGCTCAGTTAGAGATTGTCACAAGAGTCATTTTCTTCCTTCTGTTTTTCTCACTCTCATAGACAACATTGACACTGTGCTATTTTCCCAAAGATGTTATTTTAGTGGACATTACACTGGTGAATTTGGCAACAACAAGGCAAACAGCAGAGTTGGGAGAGATGTAGCCGTTTCTATTGCATCTTTTGGCAGAGTTACAGACTTTAGATTTACTATCCTCAGATGCCTCATCTGACTCATTTTTATTATTTTTACAACCCAGGAAGATGCTTTGGTGTCCATAGGCCAAACTTCAACTTGCCATAAGCCCTATCCCAAAGGTCTCTGTGCTTGGATTTGTCCTGATCCTTGAAGCTACTGAAAACACTTTAATAAAATCATAATTAAAAAGTCCTTAAAACACAAGTGGTACACTGAAAACGCATCCTTTTCCTTGCTCCTGCTCCAATCTGTGCTTTAGGGATGCTCCCAGTGCCAAATCCGGTGACTTTGGAGTGGGTCCCCAAAGATTTCTGAGCTTTCTATTCTATCTCTTGGAATAAATGAGACAGTTAGAATTGGCAGGACTTAGCCTCGAAGCCTCAGGGAATGAGAGTACCAGTCTTTTCCTGGTGTTAGCTTTTGAAGTCCTTTGTTTGTTTTGTTTTGTTTAAATATTGACGCCTTGGAATCAGAGGGTGTCAGTTTGATTCCTTGTACTACAATTTACTCTATAATTTAAAAAAATCATTTCAAGTCCTTAAATATATATTTCCTCAGCCACAAGGAGAAAATATTTCTTGCCTGGCTGCTGAGATGACTAAACAGCATGATAAAGGTTGAAATTATGTTGAAAAATGCAGAGAAGAACATAAATGTTAAGTACTATCAACATCAATTCCATTGTGATTTATGTGTAACAGAAAAATAAGCTTAGTTTTTCTGAGGAAAGATTATTCATTAAATAATTGATTTTTGATTAATTGATTTAACAATCACCTGGTCTCCCTTTACCTGGTTTAATGTCATATTTAAAAACAAATATAAAGGAAATATAGTCATTGAGGACCTCTGGTTCAAATGGGTTATTTCAAAGGATTTTATTGGGAACACTGTATATATTTGAAAAGAATAAACCATAGTTACTCACAGGTGATTGTATTCCTAATACAGAAATGTTATTCAATAGCTGGATTTGTGTCTATAGCATGTCCTCAGAAAGAAATTTAAAAAAAAAAAGAAACTTTGCTGTGATTTATTTGTATATTATCGTCATGCATATTGACACAGAAAATACTGCAAGTCAAAGAACGATTATTGATGAGCAATTTCTCATTCAGAGGGAGAACCAGAAATATGTGACCAAGAATTTTGTTATTTAATATTCATTCATTCATCCATTTAGCATCTAATTCATGCTAATTCCAAGAAGGAATTGAAGTGACTGTCTACTTCCAAAAATCTCTAACGTTGTTGGGATATATGCATAGCGTTTTTATATAGTTTCTCATTTATTGAAATTCAGTCACTGTTCATTGAATTTTCAAGATATACATTGATATAATAGAGGTTCCGAGATTCATTCCCTCAGACACTACATAGTTGGCTAAGGAAAGTCAGGTCCCTTGAATTCAAAATGTACCTTTCTTCTATCACCTACCATCAGACACTGGGCACTTCAGAGACAAGGACCACAGTGTTGACCACAAATCCTTTCAGTGTTGTCTTGGTTTTACTGGCACTAATTTGAGGATAAAAACCAAGAAGCTCAATCTCAGAACGATGGCTTTAAAGGAAAATCTTTGCTACACGGCATCCAAGTAAGTAATGAAAACCCAAGTAATTAACATTCTGGAGGTAGAAAATTGACAGCATGAGCCACAGAAAGTCATCTCTGGAAATACCAAAGACCAAGGCCGCTCATGTTCTATAAGCCTCTAATCCAACACGGTCTCTACTATAGCTGCGTGAAGGCAGGAGATGATAGGCCTGTTCAATTTCATCCCTCTAAAAGTCTAACATAGTTCTTTACACATAGGAGAAGCCAGATCACTGTATTTCTAAAATCAAATTAAATTCAAATACAACCAAATCTCAGTGACCCAGCCCTATTCTGAACTTGAATTTATTTGTCTGAAGCAAGCAGAAAAGGAAAAGTGCTTCAAAATCATGTTAAAATATACTACATAGACAAATATCTATTATAACATGAACAGGTTTAAATTTTACAATTTATCAGAAAAATGAAAGAATATTGCAACAAGAAAACAAAGAAGTCTCTTTATTCAGAAAAATAAACCAAGAAAGGGGCACTGAATTCTAAAAAAAATTACCGTGGGGTCAGATAAAATACAAATGGTCTTTTATTTCTATTTATAAACCTAAGTACTCTGAATCATAGTCATTTTAATTCATAGGTCTTAAAAATATTAAAACTTTTAGTGCAGAATGAGCCACTGCTCCTATAATGTGTCTCAGAAAGTGCTAAGCATGTAATATATTTCAATAATTATCTTTTTGGCCTCTTTCACTCTACTCACTGTGCTAGGTATTGAGGAAAACTTATAAGAATAAAAACGTATTATAAAAACGTATAGAATGATTCATTTTAAATGTAAACTCAAGCGCAATTTCAATACATTGCACAAAGAAGAATTGATTAGAACCTGTTTATGTGGATTTTGGAGAAGCAATCAAGAGGAGATGACATCTGAGTTGAATTCTGTACGATGAATATGACGGTGCCTAGTAGTAATGGAGGAGAAGAGAATCCCCAAAAGAGGAAACATTATATGATAAGGAAAAAAGATTGAAAATGCAGGTTCATTTAGGCAGCTCAGTACTCCTGGGTATTTATATACTCCATATATTTTGTGTGATAGGTAGAAGAATTCAAAAGAATGAAATCTTTGTATGGCATGTGAAGGAGCTTGGATTTTATTCTCAATGTAATAAGGGATTCATAGTAAGGATTTCAACAGGGAAAATGATATGATTAGATTTGCATTTCAGAAAGAAAACTGGCAGAGACAATTTAGTTGTTTGCCAAATATGATGAAGCTGTCCGATTCTGCCAGTCTGTTTCCCTATAAGTGAATGGAGTTTTCTCCACTGCATACTATGGACTTATTGTGAGCACATGTGAAACTTTTATTGCATTAAGCCACCGAAATTTAGGAATTCATCTGTTACAGTAGCTAGTACTACCTTCATTAAGTAATAAACATTGGTACCTTAAAGTTGGACGATACTGAAATAAGAATCTGAACACATGACATTGGTTTGGTTAGTCAGTAGTTATTAGAAGAAAAAGAAAAGCTTGTATGAGAATTGTTTAATTTGGAAACAAAGTAGTAAAGGAATGATGGAGATCAGATT
>JANTQK010012035.1:45688-68429 GCA_029224305.1 Caperea marginata | reverse complement strand
ATGTGATAAAACATTTTTGAAAACAAGTTTTTTTTGATGTTTGTCCAATATTCCATTGTCTAAATTTATAGTAAATAAGCCATTTCCCTGCTGTTGAACGAGCAATCTCACCAGTGACCAAGGACTGAAAATAAAATATAGCCGTGCCTCCATGGGGGACATTCAACTAAAGTGAACGATGTAACTTCTTTCTTTTCTCCTGGTTCCATATGCTCTCTGTCTTTGCTTCTTTCTGCATGCCTGCTTCATTCTTCTTTTTTTCTGCAGTGTAGGTCCCTCTGTATACTCATAGTATCTGTTACCTCATAACTTTGGGTTGTACATGGTTTGATTTGCCATGGCATTAACTCCAACTCTGAATATATTTCCTCTTACTTCCAAGATCACTGTATTTAACTTAGTCATTCTCTTTGTGTCATTTTCCAAATTATAGGGAGAGAGACTGTAGCTCATTGGTTTAGATGAACCAGGTGACTTGGCACATAGGGCTCTACCATCCAGGGGTTGAGCAGGGTGGGTTCTCTAATATGGGAGTGTAAGCTAAGGGGCAATTATTGGTATATTAACTATAGTCTTTTAAGAAAGGCTGACTATATGCTCCTTGAGGGTAGATTCAGTACCTTGCATTTAGTAAGATCTCTTTAAAAAGATTTAAGGGGGCATTTTTGCTTTGTATCTGGTGGTATAGGGATTTTGCATAGTACTTTATTAATATGGGACTTTAGGTGTATAAGAAGTTACTCTTTAAACTTGATTATTAAGTTTGTTTCATATAGCTATCTGTGAAAGTTGTGACAGGTATATTAGTTACTACTGTTATAGCCATATAGTTCTGCTTGCTATTGTGACCTTTGGTGTCTGTGTCAATTGACAAGTAAAGTGAACAATGGGAAATGGCTTATTTACTATAAATTTAGACAATGGAATAAGCAGAACCACCAGGCGATATATTTAAGTACATAGTATATTAACATGTATGTGTATAGTATATGTAGTAGATATACCAGGTTGTGTGTGTGTGTGTGTGTGTGTAGTGTAGTGTATAGTGTATGTATTGTATATGCTTATTTTATGAATTTTTTGTGTCAGAGATATATGTACTAGGTATCATTTTATGTTGTGGACACCTATGGTACTTTATATTCCTCTTACTGCATGCTATAGACTGAATGTTTGTGTCTCCCCCAAATTCATATGTTGAAACCTAATCCCCAGGGTGAGGATATTTGGAGGTGGGGCATTTCGGAGGTGATTGGGTGATGAGGGCAGAACCCTCATGAATGGCATTAGTGTCCTTATAGAAGAGACCCCTGAGAGATCCCTCGCCCCTGTCTGTCATGTGATGGCAAAAGACCATCAGTGAACCAGGAATCAGACCCTCACCAGACATAGAATCTGCTGGTGCCTTAATCTTGGTCTTCCCACCCTCCTGAACTGTGAGAAATAAATATTTGCTGTTTAAGCCACCCAGTCTGTGGTAGTTTGTTATAGCAACCCGAACAGACCAAGACACTGAATTTAACATATGATTTGTATTTTAAGATGTATGAAACCACTAATTGTTATCCCTCCATTTAAGCTTCATCATGGCAGGGACTATGATTTATTCATTAAAAAAAAATCCTCCCATTTCTTTAGGTACATTTAGGAATTTGTCGGATGAATATTCAAAGATTATTTTGTTGGGTCGTTGGTATCCTTTGTATTTAAATCAAAACAAAACAAATTAAAAAACCTTTATTTTCCCTTTTAGGAAACCTAAGGCTTATAATCTGTTTTGTAAAGTTTTTTTAAAAGGTAAAATGCAAACTTATGTGAACTTCATTTTGCTTTTATTTCTGTTGTTAAATTGCCTTGAATGCATTTTACTAAACATTTACTGTTCTCAGTCCAAACCACCTTCCTGGGAGCAAATCTTTTCTTAAGGAAAATTGTCAGGCTAGGGTCAGATAATAATTGTCTTTCCTTTTCTAAACAGCATTAATATCTGTGATGCCATATGTTGTAGTCTGGAAAATGTGGTATTGATGTTGAACTATGATTTTAGATGATATAATTACATATTATAGAATTTGCTATTTCAGAAACAAGGTAAATCAATGTGGCAGTTCTTAGGTGGAGTGCTATAGTTAGCCATCTGATTAGTCATGGGATTATGAAGAACTATAAAATTTAAATTGTAGTGAAATGTGTTCTGGAGTCATTCATTAAATTTTTTAAAAGTGCTGATTCAGTCAGTACTACATTAGAAAATAATAGAAAGTGTAACTTTAGAATGGTTTCCTTAAAAAGTTTGCTTGCAATCACTTTCTTCATAGACTTCTTTGAGAATATTTTAAAAGTTGCAACCCAGAAGGAAATTTTATGTATAATATCAAGGAGTTCACGTATTCCCCAAATCCTTTACTTGGACCCCAAGTTAAACACTCATATTGTAAGTTTTAGGTCTATAACTTGTCTATGAATATAATCTGCTAAATCAGTCACGGTCTCTGGTTCTTGTGCCTCAGTATTGTCATAAGCAAAACAGAATAGTTTGCTTCCTAGCACTTGTTTCTGTTTGACTTTCTTACATATTCATTTCAACAAATATTTTGAGACTCTACTGAGAATAAATTACTGTGCTAAATGCTAAAGGTATTAAGATGGAGAAGATGGAGTCCTTGGATGTAAAGAGTATATAGGCTGATGGGGAGATAATAGAATCCTGAACAAAGAACAGAACTTGGCAAATACCAAAGGGCAGAACATATTTATTGCTTTGAGAGCTCAGGGTGATCAAAGATTAGAAAAGAGGGATCAGAAAAATCTTTATGGAAACAGCATTAGTATAGTTATTAGTTGAACTAGCTCTAGTTCTAATCCTGCATAAACCAGCTGCTAACTAACTAGATATGTTTAAAATAAGCAAGTTGGGAGAGAGATTTTCATTGGCCCCTTTCAATATAATCTTGATACTGTGGATAATTCGATATCATCCTTGAAGGAGGGAAATGATTTCATTCACTTAGCAAAAGTTTGTATGACCACTTTATGCCAGGCACTCCTGTAGGCCCTGGAAATACATCAGTGAACGAAACAGATAAAATTCCCTACCCTCATAAAACTTACATTTTAGATGGGATGATAAAAAAAAGATAAGTAAATATACAGCATGTCAGATGATAAATAATAAAGAGAAAAAATAAAGCAGGGAAGGTGGAGTAGAGCATGGGAGGAGTTGCACTTCAAAGTACGGCTAGGAAAATTCACTGCTGAAGGTGACATTTAAATGACAACATGAAGGCAGTCTGTGAATGAGGTATGCAGACCAATGCAAAGATTCTAGGTCCAGGGAAATAGCAAATGCCAAGTCCTTGAGGCTGGGGCATGCCTGAGGTAGTTACATTCCAAGAAGTCTCTTTGGCCTGGAGTAAAGGAGTAAATGGAGGATGAAGTCAGAGGGTGGTGGTGGTGGGTGGATGGTGGTTAGATCAAGCAGGGTCTTATATGATATTTTAAGGATCTGTGCTTTTTTTTTTTTTTTTTTAGAAACTTCACTTCAGTATTTTTTTTTTTTTTTAAAGATTTATTTATTTTATTGATTGCTTGCTTGCTTGCTTGCTTGCTTGTTATGTTGGGTCTTCGTTTCTGTGCCAGGGCTTCCTCTAGCTGTGGCAAGCGGGGGCCACTCTTCATCTCTTCATCGCGGTGCGCGGGCCTCTCACCACCACGGCCCCTCCCGTTGCGGAGCACAGGCTCCAGACGCGCAGGCTCAGCAGCCGTGGCTCACGGGCTCAACCGCTCCGCGGCACGTGGGATCCTCCCAGACCGGGGCGCGAACCCTTGTCCCCTGCATTAGCAGGCAGACTCCCAACCACTGCGCCACCAGGGAAGCCCCAGGATCTGTGCTTTTAATCTAAGTGGTATGTGATATAGAAGGACAGTGGGGGGATTTGAACAGAATAGTGATGTGGTTAGACTTTCCTTTTAAAGAATCATTCTGGATACTGTCTTGAGAATAGACTGAAGAAGGACAAGGGCAGAAACTGTAAAGCCACTTAAGAGGCTTTTGCAATAATGTAGGTGAGAGATGGCAACTTAGACCAAAATGGTAGCAGTGGAAATGGTAAGTAATTGGTATTTTGAAGGTAGAGTCAACAGGAGTTGTTGCGAGGGGGAGAAAGAGGGAGACAGAGTGAAGGAAGGAAGGAGGTTAAGGTTGGTACAGAGTGCTTGGCTTGAGCACCTAGAAGAACAGAATTAACCATTTGCTGTGATGGGTAAAACTGGAGAAAAAGATTTGGGGGGAGAAAAGTTTGATTTTGGAGAAGGTAAATGTGAGATATGCAGTAGGTGTCTAAGTGGAGAGACTGCTGAATGTATGAGTCTAGAGTTCAAGGGAGATGTATGGGCTAAAGATTTAAGTTTGGGGATTATGTCTAGATGGTGTTTAAAGAAATCAGACCAGATGGCTTCACCAAAGGAGTAAGGATAAATAGGCAAAGGTCCCAGGACAGGTATTTGGGGCACTACAATGTTTAGCCGGTTGAGCTGGTGAAGATCATCCCAAATAGAGGCATAGAAGGTACTAATTTTGGAGAACAGCAAAAATTATAGTGCAGTTTTGGAATTTGAGTTTTACCCCTGTTTGATGTCTTTGTAGCCTTATCCCTTTTCGTAGTACTTAGAATTTACAGGCGTTCTCGGTATTTCAGCATCCAGAAAATTTCAGCCCCAAGACTGAAATCAGCAGGGCCTTGGTTTAATATTTCCTAGGACTCATCCTGAACCATTAAGAACAATTTTTGTTGAAGCTTCCCAACCACCTCCTCAATTTAGTCATAGCTCTGGGCATGCAGTGCAGAATAATGACACCTCCCTGGTGAACCCTGCATCCCTCCAAATTTTTCAGGACTATCCAAATCAGAGAAAAACTATAATTATAAAAAATAAGCATAGAGTTTCCACTTCTTTTCCAGTTCTATAACTTGTTTTATCTATTTTATATTACTACATCTAAATTACCTACTAATAACAGTGTTCTTAAAATCTTTTTAAAAATTCAGGAGCTCATCTTGGTTCTTAGGTATCTTTTGTAGTCCATCAGCTAGGTGTATTAATTTCAGTGTCTTTCAGTTAGGCTTCTTTCAGCTCTAAGTATCAGAAAGCCCAGTTCAAACAGCTTCACACAATAAGGAAATTTATAGGTTAACGTTAACTGGAAGTCCAGAAGCACAGTCGGCTTCAGAATTAGTTGGTCAGTACCTTAATGAAGACAGCAAGGATTCAGATTCTTTCCATTGTTCCATTCTGCACTCCTTAATGCTGGCTTTATACCAAGCAGGATTCTCTTTGTAGTTGTCTT
This sequence comes from Caperea marginata, assembly GCA_029224305.1. NCBI lineage: Eukaryota > Metazoa > Chordata > Mammalia > Artiodactyla > Neobalaenidae > Caperea > Caperea marginata. The sequence goes on along the minus strand of JANTQK010012035.1, from coordinate 63,082 downwards.
ATGGTTGCCAGGAAGGAACCATATGTTCTACAAATAAGAAACAATCTGGCCTCCTCTTATCAGAAAGGACAAACTTAACCAGAAGCTGCCAGAAAACTTCTTTTCGTATCTCATTGGCACAATTTCTCCTCACGTCTGAATCAGTTTCTGGCAGTGGGATAGGCCCATCTTTGAGCTGAAGTCAATTCTCCAGGTTGCTGCCACTTAGAGTCGAATGGCATTGGAATGGATATTGGAGCAGTCACAATGTCTGCTTTGGTTGTGTCCTAGTGCTCTGAGATTTTTTAATCCATTCTTTTTCTGTTGTACTCCTATAATGAGTCAAAATATGCTAAGTCATCTTTATGGGTATAATTGCCCATGTTAGAGCTTTCTATCACATAAAGCAATATGGCAGTATTAAGCATTTCTGTCTGTAAAAAGAGAAGAAAAAGAGTGAAAAGTGAAAAGACTGAAGATAGTTGGCAAATTTGAATCTGTATCTCCTTGTAACCCATAATATTTAATCTCTTTTACTTCCAGGTAATTGACTTAACTTACTCCATTTACATAGAGACTTTAGTGATTTGATTTGTATCTCCTTCCTCGCTTCAAAAGTTGCCTGGAGCAGTGTTAAAGTAGAAAGTGAACTGGGTTATGATTAAGGTTCTATTTAATTCTAGCCTCACAACTTTCCAGTTATGTGATTATGGACAAATCACTTCATCTCTCAGACCTTCAACTGCCTTCTCTATAAGCTGGGATAATAGTACCTATCTTCTCACCAAGTTGTTCTTATGGGAGTTAAATAAAGTGATGTGATTTTCAGTTCAAGGAATTGAAAAGTATAGAGTAGCATACAATTTTAAATGTCTTAATTATTACATTAATGAAAAAGAGTTAAGGGGAGGAGAACTAAATAACACAGGAGATTCTGGTCCTAAAAAGTAAATAATTGATCTTAGATTCTGCGTATTCAAGACGTATCAGTAGATGATAAGGGATGTGTGTAGCTTTTTTCACATTAGATGCTTAGTGAATAAAATAGGTTTATCATAGAACAGCTATTTGGATACTTGATTCTAGCTAGTGTATCCTACCAGCTACTTTTCAGGTAAGTATTCCCCAGAATTGTTTACTTCAAATTTTTGCTGTGGTTTTTTTTGGTTAAAGATGTTTTTGAAGATATCAACTATGGAGTAAATTGTAAACTGAAGTGCTTTATGTGGCTTGGAGGGTATGATGGATACATTTATTTATTCCAGTTATCGACTGTTTTCTCATATGCACTTTGTTGTCTTCCTTTTTGGAACATTATTCTTTATAAGAACGCTGAGGTTTCACACAGAAATGTGGGTGGAGTTTTGTTGTTATTACTAAACTAAGAACTCTAAAAAGCAAAACTTTGTATTTAGAGTTGAATGAAGTTAAGATGATGATAAGGAATTTGACTTTTAAAATACTAATTATTTATCATGTCTTAGGTTAATGTACATACTGAACCTGAATGTGTTAATAAACTATAGAGTATTACATAGTTTCTCTTTGTATCTTATTACTATTGGTGAAATAGCATTTGTGCTTCTTCAGTTGATAGCATTCAACTTTTTGTTTTGAGGTAGTTGCTGTTATCATATTAAATTTGGGGCAGTACCCTTTTCTAAACGAGAAGACCAACCTTACAGTATGTCTTCTTTTACATGGGAGATAATGTGTATTGGCTTACACACATAAGAAGGGAACTAACAAATGTTGACCTTGTTACTATGCACAAGCATACCAAGTACATAACATTTATGTCTCCCAATTTTGTGGATGTTTTTTAGAATTGGTATTATTTTGTCCTTAAATTTATGGTAGAATTCACCAATGAAGCCAGTTGGGCCTAGATTTCCTTTATGGGAAGATTTAAAACTATAATTTCAAATTCTTTAATAGATAAAGCATTATTTACTTATCTTTTTCTACCTAAGTGAGCTTTGGTAGTTTGTCTTCAAGGAATTTGTCTATTTCATCCGAGTTATTAAATTTGTTTACATAAAGTTGTTCATGACAGTCCCTCTTTTTATNGCCTGACATGGGGCTCAGAAGCTTCACTCCAGTGGGTGGACTTCTGTGGTATAAGTGTTTGCCAGTCTGTGAGTCACCCACCCAGCAGTTATGGGATTTGATTTTACTCTGATTGCGCCCCTCCTACTGTCTCAATGTGGCTTCTCCTCTGTCCTTGGATGTGGGGTATCCTCCTTGGTGAGTTCCAGTGTCTTCCTGTCGATGATTGTCCAGCAGCCAGTTGTGATTCTGGTGCTCTCGCAAGAGGGAGTGAGAGCACGTCCTTCTACTCCGCCATCTTGGTTAATCCCCCCCAATCTCCCAATTTATCCCTCCCTCCCCTTATCCCCTGGTAAACATACGTTTGTTTTCTACATGTGTACCTCTATTTCTGCTTTGTAGATAAGTTCATTTGTACCCTTCTTTTTTTTTAGATTCCACATATAAGCAATATCATATTTGTCTTTCTCTGTCTGAGTTATGTCACTTAGTATGAGAATCTCTATGTCCATCCATGTTGCTGCAAATGGCATTATTTCATTCTTTTTTATTGCTGAATAATATTCCATTGTATATATGTACCACATCTTCTTTATCCATTCCTCTGTTGGTGGACATTTAGGTTGCTTCCATGTCCTGGCTATTGTAAATAGTGCTGCAATGAACATTGGGGTGCATGTATATTTTCAAATTATGGTTTTCTCTGGATATATGCCCAAGAGTGAAATTGCTGGATCAAATGCTAGCTCTATTTTTAGTTTTTTAAGGAACCTCCATACTGTTCTCCATAGTGGCTGTATCAATTTACATTTCCACCAACAGTGCAAGAGTGTTCCTTTTTCTCCACACCCTCTCCCACATTTATTGTTTGTAGATATTTTGATAATAGCCATTCGGACCTGTGTGAGGTGATAACCACATTGTAGTTTTGACTTGTATTTCTCTGATAATTAGTGATGTTGAGCATCTTTTCATGTGCTTTTTGGCCATCTGTATGTCTTTGGAGAAATGTCTATTTAGATCTCCTGTTCATTTTTGGATTGGGTTGTTTGTTTGTTTTTTTATATTGAGCTGCATGAGCTGTTTGTATATTTTGGAGATTAATCCCTGGTCGGTTGCTTCATTTGCAAATATTTTCTCCCATTCCAAGGGTTGTCTTTTTGTTTTGTTTATGGTCTCCTTTGCTGTGTAAAAACTTTTGAGTTTAATTAGGTTCCATTTGTTTATTTTTGTTTTTACTTTTTTTGGGAAAATAAGTTTACTGGATATAAATCTTGCTGTGATTTATGTCAAAGAGTGTTCTGCCTATATTTTCCTCTAAGAGTTTTACAGTATCTGGTCTTACATTTAGGTCTTTAATCCATTTTGAGTTTATTTTTGCGTGTGGTGTCAGGGAATCTTCTAATTTCATTCACTTACATGTAGCTGTCCAGTTTTCCCAGAATCACTTATTGAAGAGACTGTCTTTTCTCATTTGTATATTCTTGCCTCCTTTATCATAGATTAGGTGACCATAGTTCATGGGTTTATCTCTGGGCTTTCTATCCTGTTCCCCTGATCTATATTTCTGTTTTTTTGTTCCAGTACCATACTGTTTTGATGCCTGTAGCTTTGTAGTATAGTCTGAAGTCAGGGAGCCTGAATCCTCCAGCTGTTTTTTTTTCTCAAGATTGCTTTGGCCATTCGTGGTCTTTTGTGTTTCCATAAAATGTAAAAATTTTTTGTTCTAATTCTGTGGAAAATGCCATTGGTAATTTGATAGGGATTGCATTGAATCTGTAGATTGCTTTGGGTAGTATAGTTCAATCCAAGAACATGGTATATCTCTCCATTTGTGTCATCTTTTATTCTTTTATCAGTATCTTATAGTTTTCTGAGTATAGGTCTTTTGCCTTCTTAGGTCGCCTTATTCCTACGTATTTTATTCTTTTTGATGTGATGGTAAATAGGTTATTTTTTATATATTCTAAAAATCTGTCTTTTAATTGGTGTTATTAGACCATTCACATTTAAATAATACTGATTGATATAGTTGCATAAATATTTGCCATGATTATAATTATTTTCTATATGTTACATTCATTCTTTTTCTCGTATTTTCCTCTCTTTTTCTGCCTTTTTCTTGTTTTAATTGAGCATTATATATGATTCCATTTTCTCTCCTCTATTAGCATATCTGTATATTGGTTTTTAACCAATCTAATTCCACTTTCAAATAACACTACTGCTTCAAGTGTAGTACAAGTAACTTACAGAGTATTCACAATTCCTCCCTCCCATTCCTTGTGATATTGCTGTTTTTATTTGTTTACAGGCTATAATTACCCAAAACATTATTACTGTTATTATTTTAATAAAGTTTTTTGTAGCTCAACTGAGAAAAAAAATTATTTTACCTTCATTATTTCTTCTGACTTTTATCCTTTCTTTATGTAGAGTTGAGATTCTTGCTTATATCACTCTCTTTCTCCTAAAATAGTCTTCTAACACATCTTCCAATACATGTCAACTCCTTCAGGTTCCCATACAATATGAGGTAAGCACTATTCTTCTGCTGGAGAGGAATTACCTCAATTTTTGTTTGTTTGGGAAAGATGTTACTTCTCCTTCACTTTTGGGAAATAAGTTTACTGGATATAGAATTTTAGGTTAGTGATTTTTTTTCTTTCAACATTTTAATTAAAAAAAAATTTACCCCACTCTCTTCTTGCCTGCATGGTTTCTGAAGTAATTTGCTATATATTCTTACTCTTGTTCCTTTGTAAGGAAGGTTTATTTTTCTTCCTCTCCTCTGGCTTCTTTCAAGATTTTCTCTCTTTAAAGTTAATATGTTACACAGAAACATTTGTGATTCTACAGTTCTTTTTTTTTTGATACTTATGAAAGTGATTTAATAATTTCACATAAATTGACAGTATCATATGCCTTTAAGTTCTTTGAAATGAACTCTCAGATATGGTTTTTCACTCTTTTTTTTAACCTGTATTTTCTTTCTTTCTTTTTTGTCTTCTTTCTTTTTATTTAAACATTTTTCTTTGGTTTTTATTTTTGCCTACCTGGCCAGGAAACTTCATGGTGTTATGGTCGATTTGCCACACAACCATATTCAAATCTGTCACCAACAGGTTCATCAAAAACCTGGCTTGCTTGGGGATACAGTTCTTATTTTAAAATAGCAAATATCTTGGCAATTTTTGTTCATACGCCTTACATCATGTAAAATTTGAGGTCCAAATTTTTATCTCCATCATCTTATAGACATTCAAAGAGGCATTGAGAGTTAGTAAGTGATTTGGTAGTCTTCAGAACCAGTGCCCTAAATTACTATGCTATATTTGTTCCCACCAGTAGTATCATCATGTCTTTTCTAAAATAGTCTAGTAAAAGCAAATGCTGAATGACCAGTCTCCTCATATCCAGCTCTCATCTTTTACCGTGTGGGCTTCTTCTCTCCCAGCTTCCATCTCTAAGTCCCCTCTGGATTTCCCTCCTTGCAGCAAATAAGAAATCAATGCTAAGAAGTATGTAGTTACCATCATCACTGTCTTTCTTATTGTATAGGTTGCATGTCTAAATATAATGATAATGTATATTTCCTTCTTGTCCACTTGTAACAAAATTCTAATTATAACTACCATACTGGTAACAGACATAATGTTGCTTCAATACACTAACACAGATTTTCAATTTAAATAATATCCAGGTATAATTTACCCATTAGGAAAAAAAAAAAGCATGAAAGAACTTACACAGTAGAAACACCTTTTGTTGTGTATGCCTATAATTAATGACCCAGTATCCTTACTGTATGATCAGTGAATGAAAAAATGGCATGGAAATCCAATAAGTTTTACAAAGAGATCCATCAGTAATGTGTAATTTTCATTTGTTAAATTTCCCCATGATTAATGTCAAATTCATAGTTGTAACATTTGTTTTTACATGTCTCTAGACAGGAAAGCCACATGAGGTCATCCTCCTTGCTTGAATCTTTAGTTCTGATCTGGAATAATGCATATTCTCCTCACCTAGGGGTTCTCAGGCTTCAGAGGGCTTATTTAAGATGTTTCTCTGTGCAAATGAGATACAAAATATCTTCTTTCCTCTTTAATAATTTTATCTGATTATCTTGATAGCATTTTTTATACATCTTGCTTACTGGTTTACTCCAATGAAGTCCATGCTTGGGTCACTCAGACTTTCAGTCAGTGTTCTCTTTCAAAACAATTAAAGAGAAGGGAAGTCCAGAATGTACTCCTTCTCCCCACCTCCTGTGCATTAATGTTATATAATATTTTACTTAGCCAAATTTGTTAGAGTTTGGGTATTTATTTTTACAATTGAGACTATAATAGAAATGTAATAAAGCATTTTATATCTATTTTTTTAAGAATTCAAAATATATGAGCTGAAAAAGAAAAGTAATACAAGAAAATCTCACCGTCCACCTCCCATACTGCCCCATTGCAGCCTTTGGTATATTTCAGGTCTGAAGGCTTCTCTTTAATTCCAGAGCAGAAGATAAAGAGGGAGTTAGAGCTTAGAATTCTAAATGTAAAACATAATATATTCATCAAAGACATAAAACAAACACAATCAACTATATGTTTAGGTTAGTACAGAGAAAGAGATCACTGATTTTAAATTCTCACATATAGAAGGAAAATGTACAGAAGGAAAATGGAGAAGGGAATCATTTTTGAAGAAAATACTAGAAGCTAACTAGTATATAGATATAACAGTCAATCTTAAAATGACCAACCACTCCCTCCTCTCCATGAACCGCATATCATGTTAAGAGGAGCATTTATTTCTCCACCCCTTGAATCTGGGATGGCTTTTGATCAACAGAGTGCAGAAAAGGAGGCATTAAGAGACCATCAGTTTCTGCTTCTCTACCCTTGAAATGTTCACACTTAGGGTACTCCCTTTCAGAAACCAGACACACTGAGAGGTCATATGGAGGAAAACTTAAGAGACCTACTTGCCAGCAGTTCTCAGCCAACAGCTAGCAACAGCTGCCAGCCATGTGAGGGAGCAACCTTGGATATTGTAGCCCATTCAAGCCTCCATATGACTATAGCCCTAGTTGATGTCATGTGGATAAACCATCCAACTGAGTCCAATCTACTCACAGAATGGTGAGAGAATGTTAAGTCCCTAAGTTTTGGGGTAAGTTTCTATGCAGCAGTTGATATATAAATATATATGTGATGGAAATAGTTGACCAGTGTGTGAAACTGGTAAAGTCCAGTATAGAAGTAAACATATTAGGCTGACGATGGCAAAGGGGATTTAAGATAAATACCTGACTAATATATGTATCCTAGTTAAATAAAATATCCTCATACAGGATACAGATTTTTTCATTTTAAGTATTTGAAAGTAAAGGAGACACAATTTTGGAAAGCATCTCTTCACAGTGCAGTTGCATACCTAATGTGCAAAGAAAAATAGAAGAGTTTAGTGATACTTGACAAAAGCCAAATTTTCTATGTTATTTAAAGAGAAAAAGCACAAAAAGAAGGGGAAAATCCTTAAAATAACATATAAGTTATTTTAAAAAGAGAAAATTATCAAAAGTTTACTGAAAAATATGGGGGCAAGGGGAAGAATAGAAATGTAATTCTGAGATGAAAAAGTAACTTTCAGTAACAGAAGTGAAACAAAGTTTGAAGGTGTTACCATGTGCCCTTTACTCTCATAATCCTTTTTTCATATATGTTGTGGAAATTACCATACTCAATTTTAAATGATTTGTTCATATGTGTTTCATATCACTAAATTATAAACATTTCCAGGGCAGAGATCAGTCCTATTTACATTGTTATCACTAGGATAATATAGACATCAATGGATGGGTGTTTAGTGAGTGAATGGATGAATAAATGACTTAGTATAAACTGATATGTGAAATTAGTTGTGAAATGCAAAATCAACCTATTGGCAGAAGCAGGTCCTTTGTCAGAGATGCCTGCGTTATTTTTATGGGGTGTTCTAATTCTCTTGGCTTGAGACTCAAAGAAAGCTGGAAAACGCTCTCTTCTAGAGAGCCCAAGAGACTGACCATAATATATAAGGAAGAATGCGAAGAATGCATATTTTAAAAAATCAATAAATATATACACTAAAACCTAAAGTTTACAACAGCTCTTAGAGTTGCAAACAAACTAATTCTCAATATATACCAATCATTTTAAGTCACTGAGCACCAACTATGTGCTAAGCATTTTATCTGGAGACATGCATATGGATACTCTATGGTCCCTGCTCTGAAGAGGTCATGGGACATTGGGCAAGATTGAAATGTAAGAAGGGGGTCATTAAAGAAGTGCCTACACGTGCAAAGGGATTAGTCTAAAGTCTTTTGATTTTATTATCTTTTTAAAAGCACACACTGAGGAGTAGTTTTATTCGCATTTGTAGTTAAAATATTAGGATGGGAGAGATTCAGTAACTTGTTCAAGGCAAGCTAATAAAATGAGAGAGCCAATATTTAGAAATCCATTCTTTCATTTTTCTCTCTCTCCAGCCTCCAAATTACAAACCGCAATACCATGAATTGCAAGTACTGACATAAGTCTATGCAAGGTGCTATGAGGGTAGGAGCAAAGCTTGCTTGGAATAAGGAACCTCTGCCTATATGAGACACTATGATAAGGCTCCCATTGTGTCTGCACCCCTATTCTCCCCTGCTCTCTACTGGCGTGGCTATTCTGCAGGAGCATAGAATGGCTAGGAAATTTTGGAGTTGTGCAGATTTGGGCTTAATCCTGGTAAGTGTGGTAGATGTGTGACTTTGGAGAAGTTATTTAGTCCATCGGAGTCTTTCTTTCCTGTCCATAAAATAGGAATAACCATGTGTACCTGACAGAGCTTTATGAGGATCACACATGAGATATGTTAAGCACTTAGTACAGTGCCTGGTGTAAATACCCTCTTGGCAAGTGGTGAGAGTTAGTCTAATGAAGTTTTCATTATAGCTACTCTGATTTGTGGTTGGTTGATCTGATTCTGTGGGTCTGGATAGGATGTTTTCCCAGAGATCCATGATATCGGCAGATATTCTTAGATACTCTTGTTAAAATAAGGGAAGGGACTTCCCTGGTGGTCCAGTGGTTGAGACTATGCACTCCAATGCAGGGGGCCTGGGTTCAATCCCTGGTCAGGGAACTAGATATTGCATGCTGCAACTAAGAGCCCACATGCTGCAACTAAAAGATCCCGCATGCTGCAACTAAAGAATCCCTCATGCTGCAACTAAAAGATCCTGCACACAGCAACGAAGATCCCGCATGTCACAACCAGGACATGGTGCAGCCAAATAAATTAATTAATTAATAAATATTAAAATAAGGGGAATCTTGGAGCATCTTTTGTCACCTGACCAGTGATCACAGTCTTTAAATTTTAGACCATATCTCCAGGAATGAGGTATTAAATATCCTTTAGAATCCCAGCCCCACAATTTATGATCTATTTCTTCCACATTCAGAGACAAGAAATCATTCATGAATGAAGGCTTTGCTTCACATCATGGGGCAATTTCTCCCCAGCCTCTCTGGTAATCATCTTTTGCCTTTAGTTCTAGTGAAGCAAGCAGCATTGGCTCAATTTGCTACGAAAAGTATTCCCTAAGCATGTATTCTTCACAACATTAAAAATAGAGTATTTGATCAGGGATCTTTAGGCACATCTACTGGTTAATACTTTTACTCAGCCCCTGAATCTGAACAGAAATAGTTAATTTTCAGAAGGCTGTAAATTTTAAAAAATGCAGTGCTTATTTCCACCCCAGTCCTGGCCTCAACCCAGCCAAAGCTGGATCTTCAAAAATCTAGAATATTAGAGGTCTGAGGGTCTGCCTTCAATTCTCCTAGGCAGCAGGACAAGGAGGGAGGTCAGAGCTCAGAATCTTGACTCCAGATAACAAGGGTGGCACAAGAAACATAGGAGAAAAGACATGAATTCACTAAAGAGTAACAGCCAGAGCAGGCACTTACCAGATGAACTGGGAAGGAAATTTCTTAGAAGGCCTTCAGAACGTGGAGGAAAAGGAGCAGTTAATCTGAAATACAAAATTGAAAGGCAAGGCAGATGCACGATTCTAGTCTTTCAGATAAGATTCCTTCCAGAATTCAAAAGCATCTAAAAGAAGCAAGACTATTGGTTGCTGGGCTCAGTATGTAAACACAGTGCTGGTTGACACAGTGAAGATGTTTATTAGAAAAGTTAATGCAATGTCAGGGTGGAAGATCAATGTTTAACCTGATTTCATTGCAATTATTGGCCTGCCTTGGAATACAGAATGAAAAATTAGCAAACCAGAAAAAGGAACATGTAAGGGACTTTTTCATAAGCAAGCTGTCAAATCATGGACACTGATATTTGTGATTAAAAAAGAAGTCAAGAATTACTTGCATTTTTAGTTAATGCATGCCCTTATAAGGTATATGCACATATTTTTATTAATTTGAGGAATATATTGAAATTTCTATTTGCCTCAATATCCAGGTAAGGTCACAGAATGTTAGAGATTCACTGAGTTCAGTTCTCTGATTTTACAGATTAAACCCTAGGGAACAGAGCTGCCACATGACTTTCTGGAAGTTAGTCAGGTGGAAGTAAGGTCAGTGAAGTGCAATGACTCATTTTACAGGTGAAGAAAGAGGGGCAGGAGACCAGTGGAAAGATGGTTGCCTGAGCCATGACTCCAGTCTTGTGTTATTACCTGCTGAGCCTGTGCTTGATATATGAGGCTTTCTCACTGTAAAAATACCCTTAGAATTCTTCAATGAAAATATCCCACGAGTGTTATTTAATTCTCATACTGTACACAAAATAAAGATCATTTTCCACAGTATAAAAATCAAAATATATACATGATTGCTGGACACAGAGATGAGTTAAAAGAGCTTTTTGATACCTCCACATGAACTCTATCTTCTCTTTTTACTTGATAATTCAGATAAAATCTAATGAAGTTACTATAATCTTTTTCTACAGTGAGTATTAAAGTATAGTACTAAAATATGAGTATTAAAGCTGATATTTCAGTCTATTTTTAAGAAATTCTTACTGGAAAAGGAAACTAAGAAGTGTTTTGTTTTGTTTCTATTGTATCATACTTCAGAAAGAGGAACACTCAGAAAGAAAAGTGCTGTGTTTCCTGGGCATGAGGGCGCCTATTCAGGGCCCTGGGAGAGTGAAGCGCGGGCTTCTGTACAGCAGTCCAGGGTTGACGTCACAAAGCCCCTGCTGCAGTGCTGGGCCCACCCGCGGAGCATACTGTCGTCCCAGGCACGATTAGTACAACCCCCAGTGCAGCTGTCCATTGAGGGTGACCAATTGAAAAACAAGGAGTCAGCCAATTAATTACACTGTCAGCAATAAATGTAACAATGGGCTGTAGTGGCAATCCCGTCCCGTGATGCATCCAGGCAGCCATCTGTACGTCTGCCTTCCCCATCCACTGGGCACTTGTTGCTGCAGAATTGGTTTAGACAAGTGGCTTAGCTTGTCAGGTAGCAGGCAGGAACTGTCTCTCCTCCTCTGTGAGGCTGTCTTCATTAAGTTTTACCTCTATCAGAGGAATCAACTATGAGTACAAATTGTGGATTCAGCAACAGCCCTGGCCCTAATAATAAATAAGCAGATCACTAATTCAATCTTGTGCTTATTCATTTACTAACATTTGTTGAGAGTCTTCTGTTTGCCAGGCACACACCAGAGAAGTAAGTATGTGAGGAGAACTGAGTCCATCTATATAGCAGAAGTTAATGTACATTGACATAGCATCACTAGGGATATCTGTGTATTTCGTGGCCAATGCACTGGATAGCTGTCCCTTAGAAAAATCCATTTTTATGACCCATGTGGACAATTAAAATTGCTGAGTTCTTCCTTTTTCCCCCAATTGTTTTTGCTACTCCTTTTTCTTTGAATTCTTTGAATCAGTTTTGAAGATGCTTATTTAAAAAATTAGAGTAGAAAGGCAGCACAGAGAAGTCTTATCTAATACTTGTCAAATTAAGAACGGTGAAGCCTGTTGCTTTATGTTATTGATTAACGTCCCCTTAGCCAAAGACGTGAATTGCTGCTTTGATAACCATATCTTAATTTCAACTTGATTTCATCAAATTCCAGAAGGATATCACTCCAGTCCCACTCCTCAGTACCAGCGCATACCTGAGGATCATTTGGATTGCTCTCCTGTTCATGCTCAGAGGGAGCATTTAGAGTTTAGGATTAAAACAGCTGAAGAGCTCTGAACAAACGTTACTCTAAGACGATGACTTCTATTTCTTCTTTCCGTTGGATCATCTTTCTTTTTCTGTGGCTCTATTTTTAATCTTTTTCCCCCATTACTAACCACATCTGGGCTTCTCATCTCTAATACCTAGCCATAAATGTGAAGCACAAGTATTTTAAATGAATGAAGCTGAAAATTTCCTGTACTTAATATTAAAAAGCAGGTGAGACACATGTTCTATATGTGTCTCTTGCTAGAGGCTGCCCCCCCAACCTTTTTTTTTAACAGATCAGAGCCTTTTCCTAAAATGAACAGGAAGCAGGAAGAGAACCAGGAGGAGAAGAATGGGAATTTCAGTCAATCTTCCTGGAGTCCATTTTGCCCCAAAGAGGATTTATGATGAGTTGACATTTTAAAATAAACATCCTATTACTCTGATGAGAGGAAGAGAACACACTGACATGGGATTTGATGCAAAATGTAGATTTGGGTGGAGATGAGTTTTGATGATGCTGTAGTGACTGTCTTGTTCTTTGAACATTCTTTTCAGGGAAGAATGAAAATAAAAATAACCTTTTACTTCTTTCCTCCATTCTTTCTTGCCTCTCTCTCTTTCCATCCTTTCCTCCCTTCCTTTCTTCCATTTTTTCTTTTACCTCATGTCTTTAAGCACTTAGCATGTGTCAAGACTGTGCTAGGTGCTGGTGAAAAGTAATGACATGGCCTGTGCCCTCAAAGACCTTATGGTACAGTTGGGAAGACTGACAAGTCAAAAAGCAATTTTGGACTTCCCTGGTGGCTCAGTGGTTAAGAATCCGCCTGCCAATGCGGAGGACATGGGTTCATTTCCCTGGTCCAGGAAGATCCCACATGCCACGGAGCAGCTAAGCCCGTGCGCCACAACTACTGAGCCTGCTCTCTGGAGCCCTTGAGCCACAACTACTGAGCCTGCGTGCTGCAACTACTGAGGCCCGCGTGCCTAGAACCTGTGCTCTGCAACAAGAGAAGCCACTGCAATAAGAAGCACGCACACGCAATGAAGAGCAGCCCCGCCCCTCGCTGCAACTAGAGAAAGCCCGCGCGCAGCGACAAAGATCCAACACAGCCAAAAATAAATAAATAAATTAAATTTTTTTAAAAAAAGCAATTTCAATTCCTTGTTTAAGGGCCCTCTACCAGGATTTTATAAGAGAGATGCTCTTTTATAAGAGAGATGCCTAACCTAGACTCGGTAGAGTCCTCTAAGCAGAACTCAGAAGATTTTTTTTTTTTTTTTTAACTCAGAAGATTGATTAAGCACTAGTTAGGTAAATAGAAATGTGAATTATTTCAGGGCATTGGAAATATCAGGAACAAGGCCACAGAGCAAAGAGAGAACACAGGACTTTCATGACGTCTTTTTCCTGTCACCTTTCCCCCACCTAATTATGGAAAATCTTGTGAGTTCTAGGGGTGTGTGTCTACGTGTCTGTCTGTCTAGAATAAAGAGAATTACACTTGTCTAGAGAATGTAGGATTGTCTGAGAATTCTGCTTTGAAATTTCTGGAGAGGAGAAAGGAGTATATATGGATGATATAATAAAAACTACTATTTACTGGGTGCTTTAAGATGTGACAATCACTGTGTTAAATTATTTATTGTAATTTTAATTTAGAAATGTATTACTACTACTACTACTACTATTGTTATTTGGTTTATAAGCGAAGAAGTTAAAGCTTTGAGGGTTTAAGCAACTTGCCCAAGGTGCCATTGAGGCAGGTCTCAAATCCACTTGTTTGGTTTGATAATCCACCCTTTTCATATCTTATACTGCCTTGTGAAAATATAAAAAAATAAAGATCTAAAAGAGCAAAAACAAAGACACAAACAAACGTAATTAGGAGGAAGAGCAGCAACAGTAGCCATATAACACTTCCCAGTACACTCGCCATGTAAGGCCCTGTGCAGGGTACCTTGGCAAATATATGAAATAATTATATTTCTTATATAATTCTCACATAGTTGTTATTCTTATGTAATATATACTTCTTATATAATTATACAATTATTTTATTTTTATATAAAATGGTCTTATCTCTAATATTTTACAGTTTAGAATGTGGAGATGAGAAGTATATATATACAATAATTCATAATACTGAGGAGCAATGATCATAAATAACATTTGAATTGTGATTTTCAATTTCTAAAATCATCTTCACATAAATATATTATTTTATAAAAGTATGTAAGATGGTTATATTATTCAGTTTTGCCTGAAACTAGGCTATGTGACAATCCTCAAATGTCAATGGCTTATAACCTCAAGCATTTTTTTCTCTTGCCATTTGATCTGTTGGGTTGGTTTTGGTTCTCTGATCTCATGTGGGCTTGCCTGGCTTTGAGTGGGTTACTCTCGACTGCAGGCTTCCATTTAGGTTTGGTTCAGCTTCATTTGTCTTCATTCTGAGGCCCAGGATAAAGTTATAGCTTCTTGGGGCATGTTAACCACAGAGTGGATCATAGGAGCACAAAGGAAGGCAAACAGAACCATGCAAGCATGCTTAAAGTATCTGCTTATGTCATGTCTCTTAACCTTCCATCAGCCAAATCAAGTCACATGGCCAAGGCCAACATCAGTGGGAAGAGGAAGTGTATTCCACCCACAGTGGCAAGCAATGCAAAGTCACAAGGCAAAGGATGTGGATGTATCATCCTACTACAGGGAGGAAAAGAAATGAAGACAATAGTCCTATTTACAAATGAGGACAGAAATCCAAAGAGTTTAAGTGGCCTGCTCCTGATCACACAGTTAATAAGTAGAGGAGCTGGGATTCAGGCCTTCATCTTTGGGTTCTGACTTGTATGTGCAAAGTGCTCTAAAAAGGGAAAATGATTACTTAAGCCCAGGGAGTTTAAAAACTTTTCTGGAAAGGTGAGATTTGATATAGATATAGATATCATTTGATATAGATATGAAAATATACATAGATATTAATAGGTTAATTATACATGCTGGTTTACCTGAGGCAGTCCCTGAGTGATCACTTCTCTTCCTACCTGCCTCACCCCAACCCCACCAAAGGGTCCCCGTTTGGAAGATAAATTGTACAGTCACTTTAGGTTCTAATAAGTGGATCAGAATAAGAAGTGTGTTCCACTGAGGTAGAACCTTGTGTATAATTCCTGAAAAAAGGCAAAAATACACATGGTATATTCAAATGCAATGAAGAGACAAGTTTGTTTGGTATGGAGGCTACAAGTTGGGGAGTATTTGGAGAAATTTATTGGAGACACAGCTGAGACCAATTTGTTGGTTGTCAGACAGAGAAGATGGGGTTTTTTTTCATAGTAGGGAGCCACTGAAAATATTGGAGCAGGATGGTGGCAATATTACAGGTGGTGATTTAGAAAGATAAATGTAGGACAAGTTGAATAAAACTATGGGGTAAAGGAACCAGTTATTAAACAAAATCAGTAGTCTTGATATGAGTCCATGATAGTCTATACCAAATGGAAGAGAATGGACTACAAGAGATAGGTATTAGAGCTGCCACACAAAAAAAGTGTTAAACACTCAAGTGGAAATGTAGAGAAGGCAGTTGAATATATGGAACTGGAGCTCAAGGAGAGGTCTATGCTAGAAGTATGATTTTGAGAGTCTAGTCTTGACATTTAATGTGTGACCTTATACAAGTTACTTAACCACTTTGAACTTCAGTGTCTTTGTTGTCCAATTTCTTAAGAAAAAATAAGTCACACTTCCATGAAATAGCAAGTGTCCACTCCTCCAAAAAAAGTTAGCTATGATTATTCATTTGTACATTAAGCAAGCAAACATTTATTGTATTCTTGCTATTGGCAGGAACATCGAGTTATTGAAACTGGAGTATTTTCTCTGAGGAATGCATTGCTCACTAGAAGTAGTTCTACTCTTAGGAGCTTAAGGTCTAGGAGAGATACACTTGATAAGCCAAAATATACAAAACAGGGGGACAGAAAAACACTGTTGAATTTTGGGGTGGGAGTTATTTCCAATTGTGGGAAGCATTTACAAAGAAGGAAGCAAATGAGTTGGGCCCTGCTGAATTATTGGTATCTGGATATAGAAAGATGATGGGATAGAACATGTGTAACAGAATGACCAATATAATAATAACATTCAACTTTCAGCTTTATATCCTAACAAATAACAATCCAGTGGTTAAGTTTAGTTTATCTTGTGGTTATATGAGGAGAATTAGTGGGAAATAAGCTTGGGAATGAGGTCATGGAGAGACTTAATGCTTTGAATGTTAGGCTACGGAATGTAAAGGAGCCACGCTGAGAGGTTTGAGGGAAGAGGAAGGAATGACAGTATTAGAGAAGTGCATTATTTAGAAATATTTTGACCATATTTTAAATGAGTTCGTATAAAAGGAGGCTTCCATTAGGAGGTTCTTGCAATAACTTGAGAGAAATAAGGACCTGAACTGGGATATAGGCAATGAGATTGGAGAGAGGAGGGTGGATGAGGGAAATATTAAAAATGTAGATTCAAAAGTGCTAAGAAAATTGCTGGATTGGATTGTGGGGTTCATGGAGCAAGGGAAAGAAAACAATCACTGAGAGTGCTGAAGTTTCAAATCCATGAAACATTGATGGAAACAGTGAGGATAAAGTTTGTGTAGAAAAACAAGTTCCATTTTGGCTTATCGGGTTTCATGTGTAAGTTGAAGTAGTGACATTTAGCAGATGACTGGAAATGTGGGTCAAAAACTTAGGAGAGAGGAAAAGTCTGAAGATATTAATCTAATTACCAAATACATGGAATTGAAGTCATTAGACTGTCAAGGAATGTCAAGAAGAAAATGTAAAGAGAAGAAAAATAAATTTAAGGACAAAGATGGAGAATAATAACCTTGAGAGGGTAAGAAGAGGTCAAGAAGACATGAAGACATGAACTAGAAGGAGAGCCATGAAGAGGTAGTGTCAGGTAAAGGACAGAAGGATATGGACCCTTTCTAAGGAAATCATGCTGGGAGCTACC
This sequence comes from Caperea marginata, assembly GCA_029224305.1. Lineage (NCBI taxonomy): Eukaryota > Metazoa > Chordata > Mammalia > Artiodactyla > Neobalaenidae > Caperea > Caperea marginata. The sequence goes on along the minus strand of JANTQK010012035.1, from coordinate 45,793 downwards.
ATGGGGGAGAAGAAAGTCCAATCATCTTGGTATTTGTAGAATACATTGAATTTGACTTGGTGGTGGAATGATCACAGAGAGATTCAGAGCAGCATCAGAAAGGTT
>JANTQK010012035.1:7312-18992 GCA_029224305.1 Caperea marginata | reverse complement strand
CGGAGTCGCTAAAACTGAGGCCAGCTGCCAGCACCCAATGCATAAACAGTCATGATGGCCACCTCCCCTCACACTCCCCAGAGAGCCTAGAGGGGCCTGCCTAAGGTCTCTACCAAGCAAGTCTCTCATCGTTGGCACCCTGATCAATCTTCCCCGGGGGACCCAGAGGAGGAGCTGAACCCAGGTGGAGGAAAGAGTGGGCCCCAGTGAGTTACGAGGCTGTAATTCCATCAAGGGCTTCTGGAGAGATCATAAACTCACATCCCACATCTCCCCTTCCCCCTGGCCCTTTTTCTCCCCAGCGTGATTTACAAGCCTGTAATTCTGAGGCGGGACTGCTTCGTATTTCACATAATTCAAATATTTTCCTAAAACACCACCAGGCCTTCTCTTTGCCAAGGAGCAGCACCAACGCCCTCTGGTGGCTGGTGGCCCAGGTGGGCTCTTGGGTGGAATTTCCAGAGCTTGTTGGAAACCTGAGTCCTGCCTGAAACCCAGTGGGTATGAAGGGCCTCTCTAGCGTTCAGGGTCATGCAGATGTGGGCCAAGAGGGACTTACAAAGCACTGATTTCTGAGGCTCCACAGATTCAGTTGACAAGCATTTATTGAGCCCCGGTTCATGTGGAACTCCCTACAGACCCCGTGAATCACATTGCCAAGCCCAGTCTTCTTTCTGCGGCTGTGTTTTGGCCCTTCACATCCTTTCAAATACTAAAGACTGTGTGTAAATGTTTCCGCCATCACCACAGCCCCTCTTGGCCCAATGCACCACCCCGAGGCCAGTGGAATGTACCATCACCTCACCTTGTGGTTTATGCTTTCATCATTAGTCTCTCCTATTAGAATATGAGCTCCATGAAGGCAGGGACCTTCTCTGCTTGGGCTCTGCTGCATCTCCAGCAGCTGGGACAGTGCCTGGCCCCAAGCAAGTGCTCTAGAAATGTCTGTTGAGTGAAGCATGAATGAAGGAATGAGCAAATGATTGAACACGTGAGGCAGCTGGATGGCCTACAGAACTGACCCCAATCCATGACAGTGGAAGAGAGGCTGGCCTCAAATCCTAGACCCAAGATTGAGCACAAAGGCCGGTGCGGCTGGTACAGGACCCTTCCTGCCGCCTTTCCCTTATTGCTAACTTTGCTTTGGGTGGAGGTCCATACACAGCGGGCTGCATGGTGGCAAAAGAGAGTGACTCTTCTGGAGCTGCCACTGGGACAGGGCCAGAGAGTGGGACCCCTGAAGGGTAATCCACCCTGCTGCTGTGATGAAGGCCTCTTGTCAGCCTGCCTCATGTCCTTCATGGGCAGCTGCAATGGCGATGTGCCATCACTAGGTACCCAGGGCATCTGCCTCTGGGATCAAAACATTTTGAAGGCCCCAGCTATGTAAAGCGGTGGCCGCCCCAGCTATGTAAAGTGGTGGCCGCCCCCTCTGGCCCAGATTCCTCTGGGGCCCAGCATCCTCCCCACCTTTCTGACTTCTGCCTGTGCCTGGCTTTTCCCTTTAAAATCTGCTCATGTTCTCCTTGGTGGTAGCTGGTAACTATGGAAACTACAATTAGGCTGTTTTGCTCAGTGTCTCTAAAAATTGCCAAGTGCAGGCAGCAACAGCCCTGACTTATCAGAGACCCTGCTCAGGCTCTTCCATATGTTCTCTTAGGACACACCCTCTGAGCATTTAAGAAAATGCTCCTCCAGCTACCTGAGATGAAAGACCAGTTTCTCTTTGTAAAAATTTTCATTTCATCACAGTCCCATGTTTTTATAAAACACGATGAAAACAAATGAGAAAAATGAAAAGAAACAAAAATGTACAACTGACAAGACCCAATTTTATAATCGTAAATTCGATAGTCATAAGAGGACTCTTTCTAATAGCTATAAAAGTTTCTCGACACTTACTCTCGATTTCCATCCTGTATCATCGTGGGTGACCATCAGTTGGTGGACAGGCTTCAGCCAGGGACCATGCTTTGAATAGCTCTGGCCCAGAACGCCACTCAGGGTCGCGCCCCTTCCAGACACATCTCTGACCAACCCTGCTGGCCCTGTCCAGCTTGGGCCTGTACCCAAGGGTGCCTCAGGGTGGAAGGTGGGGCTTCACTGGGAATACTGACAACCCACGGAAATGTCTGCACTTGAACTTGAGCAAATGTGTGTGAGGGAAGCAGCTGCAGAGGACTTGCCATGCCAGGAAGTGCCCTCTCAAAGCCAGGAATTGAGGCTTACTCATCCAGCCATGAGAGGTTTTCCATCGCCCTGGATTCTAGTGTGGGATCTGATGGCACAATCCCGGGGTCACTCAGAGGAGATCTGACTGCCCTGCGATTCACCAAATAAGCCCACCACTGTCTCCATGCTTGCTCCTGGAATAGAGAGTACAGTTTGCATGGCTTGGATGGACATTCATCACTTTTTCTACCTGACCTCTGAGCCTCCTTCCCCTTTAAAAAATTGTATGTTTTGTACAGTAAATTATGCATATATTAAGAGTACAGCTGTGAATGTTTACATATGTGTATCAACCAGATCAAGGTATGGAACACATGTATCTCCCCCAAAAGTTCCCTCACGTCCCTTCCTAGTAAATACTAACTGTCCCACACCCCCCTGAGGTAACTACTATTCTAATTTTTATCACCACAGATTAGTTTTACACGAACTTCCTATAAATGAGGTCAAACAGTGTATCTTCTAGTTTTTTACTTCTTTCCCTCAATATAATATCTGTGAGATTCAACCACGCTGCAGCCTGGTATCATTGGGTTCTTTCTTTTTGCTGCATTGTGTTCCATTGCTGCAGTGAACATTCTTGTACAGCTTTTCTGTGCACATATATTTCATTGCATTCAGATAAATATTTAATAGGGTAATTGTTGGGTCCTAAAGCAGGCATGTGTTTAGGCTTTTAAGTAGACAAGAAGTTTTCCAAAGCAACTGTAACAAATTCATACTTCTGTCAGAAATGTCTAAGAATTCAGGTTGCTCCACATCTCCGCAAGACTCGGTTTTGTCACCCTTTTCATGTTACCCGGTGGGTGCATGATGGTGTCTCACTGTGGTTCGAATTTGCATCCGTCTGATGAATAAATGATGTTGAGGACCTTTTCATATGATCACTGACCGTCGGGATATCCTCTTTTGTAAAGCACATGTTAACTCTTTCACCCTCTTTAAAAAAATCAGATTTTTTGTCAGATGTACAGGCATATGTCGGAGATATTGTGGGTTCGGTTCCAGACCACTGCAATAAAGTGAGTCTCACGAATTTTTGGTTTCCCAGGGCATATGAAAGTTATGTTTATATTATACTGTCGTTTACTAAGTGTGAGATAGATTAGGTCTAAAAAAAGCAATGTACATGCCTTAATTTAAAATACTTTATTGCTAAAAAATGCTAAGCATCACCTGAGCCTTCAGCAAGCTGTAATCTTTTTGCAATGGTAACACCAAACACTGCTGATCACAGATCTTCGTAACACATACAATAATAATGAAAAATTATGAAATATGGCAAAAGTTACCCAAATGTGACACAGAGACACAAAGTGAGCAAACGTTGTTAGAAAAAAATGGTGCCGACAGACTTGCCTGAGGCAGGGTTGCCACAAACCTTCGGTTTGTAAAAATCACAGTATCTGCAAAGTACAGTAAAGCAAGGCACAATAAAACGAGGTTCGCCTGTATTGTGAATATCTTCTCGTCCATGGGTTGCCTATTCACTCTCTAAATGATAGCTCTGATGGAAAAAGTTCTTATTTTAATGTTGTCCAATGTATTACTCTCCTCTTCCATGACTAGTATTTCTGTGTACTAAGCAAATTTTGTACATCCCCAGAGTCATGAAGATTTTATTTGTTTTCTTACAGAAACTTCCTCAGATAATTTGGGGTTGCTGTATTACTGCTGTTGGTTTTCATGTTTTCACAAATGGAATGTTGCTTGCTTGCACTCAGAGGCTCTCTCAGTAAAGGCAAAACAGAACTTCTGAATATACAACTAAGGCAGAAATGACTGCCTCATATAAGTCTGGTAGGCCCACTGGAATGAGATAACTTGGGGCCATGATGGAGTCAGGGATGACCCAAGAGGAGACCCCCATGCCCAACCTTCCTGCTAAGATGGGACGACATCTCCCTCTTAGCCCTGATCTATGCCGCACTTTGGGGGTGATGTAACTGGTTATTAATTATTGTTGTTGTTAACAGGCAAGACTTGTACATTTGTACAAGACCTGTACAATTCAAGAGGCACAAAAGAGCCTCCATCCTTCCCATGTTCCCCGGCCATTAGTTCCCTCCCCCAGGGGTAGCCGCCATCTCTGTCCATGTCTTCCTTTCCCAGAGACAGCCCATGCAAACTCTGTGATGCAATTATTCAGTTTGATGTTTGCAGGGAACACAGGCTTAAAGTCAGTAAACAACAGCATGAGTATCTAAAGCCTCTCTAGCTACATGTCAAAGCTCCAGAAGCAGGGGTTTTGTGGGGGTTTTTTGGAGGTGGGGGCACGGAGGGTAGGCATTTTTTCAAAGGAAAGAATCACAGGGCCATGGGAAAAGAGATAAATAAGGCAAGAGAGAGGGAACGAAAGGAGGAGAGAGCCTGCTCTGTAATAAAGCAACCCATCTGCCCAGCGCGCTCCAGCCGGGTTCCAGATTCTGAGCCCTCTGCTGGTACCAGGGATCAACCTGGACTTGGCTGGTGATGCGTGGAAGCCATCCGTCCACGGCTCAGGCCGGGCGCGACCTCCCCTGCTGCTTCAGTGGCTCTTCCTTACTCGTTCGCACTGTGCTCCTGGAAACCTTGGATTTGTCTGAAAATTTCTTCTTTATTTTTTAAATATCATTATTGTATAGACTGGAATCTCCTTCCATACAGTTTCATTGAGAGGCTAGCCCTGCCTTCTGGGACCAAGATGAGAGCCTGCACGGGGCAGGGCGGGGATGGAAGGGAGATACAAAATGAAGCCACCTTTCCAATCACGGATATGTGAAAGCAGGGGGACATTTGGGGAGAGGCAGCACCCCTGGGTTTTGTCACTGGGAAGTGTGCGAATGCAGGACCAGATATAAGAGGAGCACATATATGGGCTCATTCAGGCCAGTCCTGCAGCCCTGGACATGCTCCTAACAAAGGCTGTGACCTTAGAGACAGCCACGGAAGGCCATCTCGCTCCCAGCTCTACTTCCGGTGGTCGTCAGTTCAGCTGGTGGAGGAAGTTTGCCCGCACCCACCTCCCCTCCTGCCGGGAATGAGAGTCCCTATGCATAGACCACGCCACAGGCAGAGTCAGCATTTGCTGTGCCTTCACACAAAATAGATGGTGTTCACTGCTCTGGTCACAGAGCAGAATCCAAGACCACAGAAGGCCTGGTCTTTGCCCTTCAGAGCTTACAGTATAACTAAATAGACCATAAAAGAGAGTAAAACAGATGACTTAACCACACTTTGATGATGGCAGAAAGAAATGCTACAAGACAGTTTATGACTAATTGGTAAACGAGCAGGAAAAGTATACTTGCCATAGCTCCGTGGATGGGGCAGATAGCAAAGGGGAGCTGAGATTTGAGTTGCACCTTGGAGGGTGGATGAGTGGCAAACAGCACAGAGGAAGGTGACTGAGCCACATCAGAGAAAATTAGCAGTCACCCCAGAGCTCGGAGAACAGGTTCCCTGCCCACCCACATACAGTCAGGCCCTAACATCTGGGAGAAGCCAAGACCTTGGCCAAGGTCAAGAGTCGGGGCAGGCCAGGTAGCAGAACTTCCGGTTCCCTGTGTTGGCCCCAACGATGCCCCCGCTTGCCCTTTTTGCTCAATCACCTACCCCCTGCAGTAGCCTGAGAGGCAGTGGCAGGCAGGCCACCACCCTGGAGGTGGTGGCAGGAGGGGGCGTCAGCACAGCCCTAGTGTGAACATCTGAGGTCTTCCCACCCAGCTCCTCTTGGCCATGTGATGGCACCTCAGCCAGCCCCTTCTCACTTGCCCACAGCTAAGTGGTATAAACTGCTTTTGCTGTTCCTTTTTTCTTCTTGTTCCCCCACATTTTCAGGGGAAAAAAAATCCAAAGACACAGAAGAAAATTGCCGCTAATGTCTCCTCCTCTCCCTCCATTAGAGCTGATGCTTATAAATATTGAAGAGCCAAGCTCCACCAAGCTCGGCGAGTCCCGTCGTCTGGTGGCTGTCCCCTCCCCTCCTCCGTCGCCTAGGGCAACACATCCCTGGAGGTAGAGGGAAAGACCATGCTCCAGGAAAGTCACGGAGGCAGGCAGGGGCTGCCTGAATGAGCTGGGTCACGAGGCAGTGCAGGGGAGCCTAGTCCTATTGGGGTAGCTGGGAGCCCCGCGGGGCAGTGGCCAAAAAAGCTGCAGTGCCCACAGGGGCACAGGGGAGCCTGACCCAGGGAGGGATAGAGGACAGGGACAGGGACCTTGAGAGGGAACTGGGGTTCTCTGGAAGACATGTGGGGAAACAAGTCGCTAAAAATAAAAGGGCCCTGATGTAAAGAAAAAAACAAAACTTGCTCACAATGACCACTCCCACTGACTCACAAGTGAGCTCCTGAGCTCAGGACTCAGGGGGTGCCGATGAACCCTGCTGTTGTAAAGCTTTGAGGGAGGACACCTCAATACCTGGGAATGGGGTGCTGAGCTGCTTGACACCCAGGGGTCCTTGACTCATATACCCAAACAGAGAAGCCAGAGCAGGACGGGGCCGTTAGTAGCCACGCCCTCCCACGCATAAAGATGGGGTGAGGATGGGTAGACACATGGCAACTAGACCCCGGCAGCCCCTCACATGCATCTCCCCAGCTTAACATAACTTTCTAATTACTCCACTGGTGCAAATTTTTCTGCTCAAAAAACTCAATGCCCTCCCCAGGCCCTCTCCAGAGGTGTTCCCGAGCCCAGCTGTGGCCGTCTGGACGGTAGCACATCCTTTGAGGGCAGGTGTGGAACTGTCAGGACACTCACGGTACACCAATAAATCAGTGGTCCCAGCCCTAGCTTGTGCCCACATTAGCTTGGCGTGGATTACCATATAGATTAGATTTTACTGCCATTTACAGTTTCCCCTTCCTAATTTCCCTTTTCTACTTCTCTCTGCCCCAGTGAACCTCTCTCTCAAAATTCTTCTATTTCTAGAGGAAAAGAAATCCTTTCTGTCTTGACTCCAAGTCTGCCCCACCCACAGTTTTCCTTTTCTCACGCATCCGATCCAAAACGGTGATGCCTCTGGTTTGTGCCACAGACTTGATGTGAGTTAGCCTGACCTGTCATTCTCGATGCCTCTGTATTTTGTGAAGTACACCTGCAGTCTGTTTTAGCATTCATTGCTGACCTACCGAAGTCTATCTCCTCAGTGTGGATGGTCTTCTTGACACAAACCGTAGCGGTTTGGCCGCTTTGTTCTACACAGACTCAGGTTACCTAGATGTAGGAATGATCAGTGGGCAGAAGCATTTTTGCCCCCTACCACCTTGGCCTCTCCAGCACTATGCCATCTCACTGCAGCAACTAGCAAGTTGCTAGAACCTTTTCTGCTGTAAGGAAAGGAAAACGGCTCTGAGTTGCAGATGGGTGACTGGAGGCTGGCACCAAGAGGCAAATGAACAAGGAATACAATATAATGAACACAGGGCTCTGATGATTCCCATTCAATGTCTTTTCTTTTCCAAGCTGCCAGGGGCTTTCATTTTCTCCCCCAAAGATTGAAAACTGTCACTCAGACTAAAGGCCACACTTCAACTCCTATAGAACAAACAAGGGGAGACTTTGCCCATCGCCTACCACCTACCTCTTTCCTATTTCATCAGCTAGAAGATGCTGAATGTTGAGTCTGGGAGTCAAGGTCCATGGAGGAGATTTCAGTCCTGATCAAAAGAATGGTGAGCTCTCCAATCAGCAGCTTTTTTATCTTGCTCACTACGTGACAGCCAAATCAATGCTTCCCTCTCTGCAACAACTCTTACTCTGACTCTGATCAGTTCACAGCTGGTGGAGAGAGATATTTTTCTCCTAAAGCCGTTTCCATGCTCTTGATTGGAGTGTCTTAGGAAAAGGAGGAGAAGACCCTGACTGCTTGTGGTCATTCTGGTCTGGCTTCAGGAGTTATGATGGATGGTAAGGTCCCAGGGAAGCCACAGAACAAAAAGATCTCTAGAAACTGGAGGTTACTATACTCTAGGAGAGAGATTCACCTTCAAACAAGTGGAAGCAAAGAAAGGAGCTGGGAGAAGGAGCAGTAACTGAGTGTTTCCCATGTGCAAGGTATTGGAAGGCAATTTACACATATAGCAGGGACAGAATGTATTAATATATTAATTTACCACCTCTCTCATTCCTCAGCCTTCTCGTCATCCAGACTTGCCTCTGATGACCCCCACCTCCACCTCCTGTGTACACACATACACTCTGAAGGAGAAATCTGCATCAAGATTCTCAGGTCTTTTGATGTATCAGGAGAATGGGTGGTTAGAATCAAAGAGATTAGATACAGGGGGAAAGCAGGAGAGTTCAGCCCAAAAGATTAAGATCACATACACAATTAAAAAACTAGAAAAGAAGGAGAAAGCCAGAGAGAGTGAGAAAAGCCTGAAGGAACATGGCTTGAGAGAGAGTTTGGGAGACTGGTGGGGAGGTTCCAAAGAGGCACGAGATAGACAAGAATAATGGGACAGAGGAGGAAGAGCTCTCAAGGGTTGCAATGGGTTTGGGATTTGTATTTTCTTTAACGTTCTTCAAGAGATGCAGGTGAAGTTTGGAATTCCTTTTCAGTTGCCATTTGGCTGGTTTCTTTTTTCTTTCTTTTTTTTTTAATTGAACTATAGTTGATTTACAATGTTGTGTTAGTTTCAGGTACAGCAAAGTGACATATATCTGAATATATACATCTTTTTCAGATTCTTTTCCATTAGAGATTATTACAAGATAATGAATATAGTTCCCTGTGCTACACAGTAGGTCCTTGCCATTTGACTGGTTTCTACCTGTACCTCTTTAAATGCAGTTCTATACAAAGACAGAGCTATGAGGGTCCACGAGATTTACTCAGGTTGTATATCAAGACTCATTTTGAATCAAAGATGAAAAATCAACTACACCTCAAATAACTATCCTAGACTTGAAAAAAGAGCACAGAGCACAACTTCTCCCTGCCTACTCAGCTACCAGAGTCACCCTGAAAGGGGGGAGGGGCAGGTGGGTCAGGTATCAACCCGATGGGCAGAGCAGTTGCCCAGAATGAATCTGAACTGATCAGGCATTGACATCCTCTTACTGCTCAAAAATGATTCCAGTTTCTTAAGAAAGTCAATTTATTGAAGTTGGAATAAATATGAATTTCTCAGCTTCATAGTGGATTTTTTCTTTTTCTTTTTCTTTTTTTTTTTTAAGTATCTTAGTTCAGTGCTCTCACGTAATGCCACCTGGTACATGCTGTTCCACACCCTGTGTTCTCCTGCAAATTGCAATGCTGGCTTCATCGTCATCTCCTTGATTTTTCTGACTTTGAGGTTGTACCGAATAGCCACAGGGGGTCTTGGGATTTATTTTGGTTATGGATACCTTTATCCTTTAATGAGATGAAGACACAGTTTTGTCTTCAGAGTCTATTGTTCGTACTTGACGCTTTAAAATAAAATTGTGGCATCTGACCCTTTTGGATCCAGTGAAGCTGGGATAATTATGAATTAAAAAAACGTTTCAGTCATGATACACAAAAGTGGAAAAAAAAAAAAAACTATAAAAGGACTTCTCTGTTACCTCAAGTTGCCCTGCCCTATTTTATCCCCACATCTTTTAAATGAAAAAGTCATGCATAATGCAAAGGTGACAGAATTTTACAGTGAACATACATATACCCCACTAACTAATTTCTTCCATTAACATTTTACCTGACTTGCCTTATCATGTTTCTGTCCATCTATCCTCCCTGTATTCATCCATCAACACACCTTATTTTTTATTTTACTACTTTTCTATTTTTTATTGAGATAAAATTTGACATATAACCTTGTGTAAGTTTAAGGTGTACAATGTATTGATTTAGTATTTTATATATTGCAATACGATTACCACCACAGCATTAGCTAACATCTCCATCACATCATGTAATTATCATTTCTTTTTAGTGGCTGCAATATTTAAGATCTAGTCTCTTAGCAACTTCGAAGTTTATAATACATTATTGTTGCCTATAATCACTATGCTATGCATTACATCTCCAGAACTTATTTACCTACTAGTTGCAAGTCTGTACCCTTAAACAACATCTCCCCAATTCCCCCAGCTCCCACCTCCATTCTACTCAATGTTTATGAGATCAGTTTTTTTAGATTCCACATATAAGTGATATCATCATACAGTATCTGTCTTTCTCTGTCTGACTTACCTCACTTTGCATTATGCCTTCAAGTTCTATCCATGTTATTGCAAATGGCAGAATTTCCTTTTCTCATGGCTAAATAATGTTCCATTGTGTGTGTGTGTGTGTGTGTGTATATATATAATATACATATACTATCAATATATCTTCATTATCCATTCATCCATTACAGATACCTTCGTTGTTTCTGCATCTTGCATAGTGTAAATAATGCTGCAATGAACATGGGAGTACAGATATCTAATTTGATATCCTGTTTTTATTTCTTTTGGGTATATACACAGAAGTAGAATTGCTGGATCATATGGTAGTTCTATGTTTAATTTTTTGAAGAAACTCCATACTGTTTTCCATAGTGGCTGAAACAATTTGCATTCCCACCAGCAGTGCATAAGAGAACAAAGAATGACTCAGTGGGGAAAGGATAGTCTCTTCAACAAATGGTGATGGAAAGCCTGGATAACCATATGTAGAAAAATGAAATTGGGCCTCTAGGTTACACCACCCACAAAAATTCACTCGAAATGGATTAAAGACTTAAACACAAGGCCTGATAACATAAATCTTATTTTGCATGTGCAACTGTAGAATAACTTCTCTAATTTCTCTTATTTTTGATGCATTTCAGAGTAAATTGCAGACTTCAATACAATTCTCCCTAAATACTTCAGCACAGAAGTCATTAACTAGATTTCAAGATCTGTTACAGATTTCTTTTACTTTGAGGTAAAATTTACATACCAGGAAATGCACAAATCTTAAGTGTACATTTGCTAAGTTTTGACAAATGAATACACCTATTGTAACCCTAATCATATCAAGGTATAGAACTTTGCCTTCACCCCAGAAAATTCTCTAATGCCCATTCAATTCCCTCACTTCTACCCCTCAAGGCAACAACTGTCCCAATTTTTTTCTGCCATAGATTAGCTTAGTCTGTTCCAGGGTTTCATATAAATGAAAACATACTGTATACTCCTTTCCACTTTAATTGCAAAATAAACTAACCTCTAGCTCCCTTCAGTGTAGGGGAAAATTGGGCATTTTTCCTTGCATGGATCTAGAAAATGGGGACTTTGCTCATTTCTTTTAAAGACCAGGGTTCTATGGGTCATCAGTCCTCATGCCGGATGGTCACTGCGTGTAGAATGAAGTGGTTTAGTAGAACTGTCCAGAACAGGAGAGGCCCATGAAGACACAGAATCTCTACAGGTTGAACGAGCCTTGTGGTGGATTCCCGCAGCCCTTCACTAATCGGCGAGCAACGTTTCATGAGACTTCGTTAGTACCTGG
>JANTQK010012034.1:16753-49861 GCA_029224305.1 Caperea marginata | reverse complement strand
AAAAAAAAAAAAAAAAAAAAAAAAAAAAAGGTCTGGCAGGAGAAAATGCAAGAAACAAAACACAGAAACTGGCCATGAGGGTTTTTGTGGGGATGATGTAAATGTTCTAAAGCTGGATTATGGTGATAGTTGCACAACTCCGTAAACATACTAAAAAAACCCATTGAATTGTACACTTAAAACGAGTGAGTTTCATGGTATGTAAGTCATACCTCAACTAACTTGTTTAAAAAAAAGAAAAGAAAAAAAGGGCAGAGATCTACTGGAGTCAAAATGAAAAAGGGATGGGAGGGAGGAAAGCACAGCAAGAGCAGAAGATGAGAAACTCCTACCTTGAAAATGAGGAGACTGAGAGAGCGGTGCGGGGTACAAGGGCCGAACGGGCTGCAGCTGGGAAGCAACAGCTGGTGCCTGAGGATAAGCGTAGGCTTGCATACCTGTATAGGGCTGAGAAAATGCCAAGTTACAGATGACTCATAAAACAGTCATATCTCTCTTTTCTGCTTAATTTGTCTTGGATGGAATAAAGTAGATAAACTGGAAGGAGACTCAAACTTATTGAAGCTGAAGATGTATGAGACCAGGGTTTGGTATTGGGTAATAATTGCAGCAGGAGAGTCATGTATGTAATCCAGTGATGCCTGGTCACTAAAGTCATACCTAGAGAGTGAGGGAAGCGTGTCTCAGGTCACTCCCCAGTCCTCTTGTGATGATTTAATTAAGTAGGAACTCATCCCCCGGCCATTGGCCTATTGATGGTCTAAAAAATTTTAAAACTAAGCAAACGATGCTTGGTTTCATTAAGGTAAAAGAAGAGGTGTTCACTGCGATTCCAAACTAAAGCCACCAGTTTCCAAAGGATGCCTCTCCCCTTCTAGATTCTGATGCTTATCTGTATGACCAAGAGCTCTCATTTTCCTCTGAGCCTCAGCCACCTCAACTATAAAATGAAAATAATAATACCATTTCTTAGGGTTGTTGTGTGGATTAAATGAAGCGATATATAGGTAAAGTTCCTAACAGCTGGTAAGTAAGTGCCTGGAAGACAATAAATGCTCAATATACAGCAGCTATCATTTCAGTGATGATGGTTATTCTTCCTTGAATTAAGGAAATCCAGCTCATTTCCAGGGATTGGTATAACCACCCATCCATTACTAAAAAAGAATCTTAGTCTATAGGATATAACTCTCCATTAGGTCCATTCAGGAGTGGGGAGAGGGCCAGGTAGGACTTTTCTCAATTCTGATACACCCCTTCCTAATGGGGCATAGCTTGGCCACCATCCCTCTGATCCCTCTATCAAGAATCACCAAGGAAGTGAGGGTCTGTTACCATGGGGAGTGAAGTCTTAACCATCAAATGTGTCAGGGCAAAAGAAAGAGTCCACTGTCCGGGCAAACAGTCAGCACAGGCAGACAGGCTGTTGCCACTGCCTTCTGTGAAAACAGAAAAAAACCTACTTTTAAGAGCTCACTTTTGGAGGATAACTAGACAAAGAGTTCAGCTGTATTTTCATACAGCCTCCATCCATTGACCCTCTACCACAACCGTTCTGCTGAGTGGAGTGCAGAATCTTGGCCTATCAGCTGTTTGACAGAAGAGAACACAGAAGACTTGAATCTACAGCCCTCAATTAGACATGTGTGAAAAGGAAAACAAACAAACATTGCTTGGGCTTTTACTATGTGCCAGGCCTTGTGCCAGGTGCTTTGCTTGTTCTTGCACGAAATCTTTACAACCACCTATAAGGTAGATAATCCTTTGCTTGTTTAGACATGAGAAAGTAGGGGTTCAGGAAGGAGAAAAATTATAAACTCTGTGAGGAACTGGTACAGTACAAATCGTGCAAGAAGAAGAAAAGAGACGGACAAGAACCATAATCAATTATAGCTTATAACTGATATGGTTTAAAAATGTTGTTACCTGAAAGGACTGGGCGTTTCCAGACACAGCTGAGTGGGAATCATGAGATGCAACTTGCATCAAGGCAGCAGACGGTGTTTGGAGCCCAGAAACAGATGGCTGAGGTGCTAAGATAAAGCAAGAAGTTTTCACTGTTATCCATCCCTTGCTTCTTGGTACAAGTCTGGACTATCACCTTTCACACCATCACCCTTCAGACTTGACCACTTCTCTCACCTAGTCTCCTAAAATCAGCTCTACTGGAGTCTCAGCAATGGGCTAGTGGAAGGAAACTGGGCATGCTCAGGGGCACGTGACTCAGACCTACGACGCCATCAGCTGACAGAAAGTGCAGAATTCCACACAGGGAGATGGCTCATTAGCTGAGTACCGATTTCCAAAACTGACAATGCAACACAGCAGAAGACACAGCAAGCAGACCAACTACATCTCCAGGTCTGAAAATGCCCTACCCAGGGACAAACTGACAAGTTTTATACTCTAGTTCAGTTCTCAATACTAAAACAATGCAGCCTAACATTTTAAGGAACAATGATGACAACTTTGGTACCGACCCAATTCAAGGTCACAGGGCCTCAGAGAGGTTCCTTACCTTGTGAGGTCATCTGTGGTAGCGCTGGATGGGCTGGCTGAAGAGAGGGCTGGATGCACGGAGTCACCACAGGCTGCCCAGCTCCTCGAAGAGCATTCACATCCTGCAACAGCATGAGCATTTTGGTTACTGTGTCTATGGGTCCTTAAGTGAAGACTGAGGGTGACTGTCCACCCTAAACCTGCTTACAACCAGTGCTTTTAGGCAAAGAAGAGGAAGGAAAGGCAAGCAGAAAGGCAAGAGTTTAAGGTGTGGGCTATGGGAAGAAAGCACTCTATTATATACTGGAGTAGGATCCCTTCTCCCTGTAAATTGTATCAAATAATCATAGTTAATTTCCAGTATAAGTTGTTGATGTTATTTTGTCTGAAGCAGCTAGAGTGACTGCTCCCCATAATGTATCATTTTGCAAACCAGCAGCTAGCTACCTTAAGACTGACCTAGTCTGTTTCCAAAGAATTAGGGCCCCTTACAAGGAAACCCAGGGAATAATGCAGCCTTTCTCTTCTGCCAAATAATATACATAGACCTCAAGGTACTCAAAGGAAATCAGATAGAGTAGGATTCACTGTGCCTCATTACGATGCTGTTTTTGACAATATAGTTTGAGTGTTTTCCCCTCATTCTTCCTCTTCATAAAAGCAAAGCAATGTTGGTCCCTACTATAATTCTAAACAAAGTTAACATACAAACATCTTCCTGATTCATTCAAGGAAAAGAAAAACTTGAGGCACAATATACAGTGACTGTGATCTGCTATGCTACAGTTCAAGGGCTGAAATCTCTTTGACATTCTTTTACTTCAGAACTTCCTCTTGTTTCCCAATATTCTCAGAAATGTATTATGCATTTCTGGAAAAGCATTCCAGTTTTACATCATTACATAAATCAACCTAAATGTCTAACAACAGAGTAAAAGGAATCATGATAAATCAATGTAACAGAGCACTGGGTTATCTTTAAAGGTGATAAAGCTTTGTTTTATTTATTTACTTTTTTTATATTACTGATATTAACATAAATGTTCATGATATAACATTAAGTTAAAAAATCAGATTATGAAACAACATATAAAGAATGTCCTTTTTGTTAAATATGTTTCTTCTTTTTAATTTACATTACTCTACAATGAATAATTAGCACCTAGAAATTTTAATAATATTATCTTATCCAAATTTCATTTCCAGAAACTAGATAAAAATCAATCCTATAACAGGTCCCAGAAATCCTATCTTCCTTTAAAATGTTAAATCTACACAGAGCTTTTCCATGAAGAAATAAAACAAAATTGTGAAAAAACAAAAGCCTATTTTGAAAATTTTTTTCCTCAAAAGCATCACGCTTGCTTTGTTTTACATCAATATCAAAGAATCCTAAAAATTAATCACTGTTAAGTGTTTCAACTCAGTTGAGAAAGAATTATTTTATTCAATAAGGAACTAACCAATGGGAAAAGAACTTAGTTGGAATTAAGTTACTTCTCACCATTCACCAAATTCCAGATGGATTAAATATGAAATAATAGATCTAAACATATAATAATAAATATTTTAAAAAGACATGTGATGTTTACAGTATCTGAAAGTGGGAAGGCTTTCTAAGCATAATGTCAAAAGCAAAAAACAAAGGGAAAAATTGATCAATCTGATTGCAATAAAATTTTTGAACTTCAAAAAAATCATGCCACAGGGGACTTCCCTGGTGGTCCAGTGGTTAAGAATCCACCTTCCAATGCAGGGGACATGGGTTTGATCCCTGGTCGGGGAACTAAGATCCCACATGCCGCAGGGCAACTAAGCCTGTGCGCCCCGACTGCTGAGCCCACGCGCTCCAACTACTGAGCCTACGCTCTCTGAAGCCCGCGCCACAACTAGAGAGAAGCCTGTGCGCTGCAATGAGAGATCCCACACACGCCGCAACTAAGACCCAATGCAGTCCAAAAAAAATTAATTAAAAAAAAAAATCATGCCACATACAAAGCCAAAAGATACAACAGTGGTTTTTTTTGGCTGCACCTCATGGCTTGTGGGATCTTAGTTCCTCAACTAGGGATTGAACCCGTGCCCTTGGCAGTGAAAGTGCTGAGTCCTAACCACTGGACTGCCAGGGAATTCCTACAACAGTGTGATCTCCACATTAAATTACATCAGTGGAAAAATCAACATTTCCCAAGAGAATCTAAACATTCAATCAACAAATATGAATTCGTTCTTTTATGGGTCGGGCATCATGCTGCCTAAAGGCTGATGTTTGCTGACAACAGAGATTCTAGTAGAAAGCTAAATTAACTACTTAAAACTGCCCAGTTCTTGTGGCAGATATACAGAATTGCTTCCATTTCTCAGGGGAAGTGATAATTACAGCAGAAACACATGTACCAATACCAACCTGTATCATTTTGAATATAAGCTCTCTAAATAATGATTCTGGGTTAGAGGCAGAAAAAGCAATAATTTCAGTGAAAAGAACAGAAGACAGCAACATCTGCACTATTCATTCTAAGACAGCCAGTGGGACATACTTCAATTTCTGAATCATTGGAATCCAGCTGTGGTGGAAGAATGGGCAGCATGGGCTGGCCCATTTTAGCCATCCGAGAGATCAACTTGGCCTTGACTGTATCAGGATTCTAAAAAGAGAGGAAAGTCACAAAAATCACTGTAATCTAGGTTCATTACCTTCAGTCAACTCTACGTCTTTTGGCTCTTATATCAAATCTTTCAATAAGTTCCCCCTGCCTTATCTATTTGAAACTATCTTCTAGAAAATGAGAATTAAAGATTTCTTGCCTAGACGCATACATGGGTCACAATTAATAACAGTAGGAAAAATAATTCCCTATATGTTGGAATGGACAAAGTGGTTTCATCTGTATTCCTTCACTGCACTCAAGTCTCCCTACCAGGCATAAGTATTCTCATTTTACAGATAAAAAACTAAAGTATAGATTAAGGGAGGGAGGCATTTTAGATAATAGTAACCTCTCAAAAGCCCAAGAGCAACTCAGCAGATAAATATTCAGAAGAGATTTAGGGCGAAAAGAGAACAGGAGCTCTGTGTTCTAAATTCAGGTTCATTTAACACTGACTTGGCACTGATGACATACTAGTCCCTGACCTAGACGCCTCTGTATGCATTAACTGGTTCAAAGTGCAGCCTTCAGAGCAGAGTGTATACTCCTAAGGGTGCACAAGATGATCTAATGAGTGTAAAAAGAAATGACCATAACCTCTATTTTTAAATTATTTTTAAGCTACAGTAAACATCAGACATTAAACTTGTTTACAGGGATGGAGAGTACTTTATGTATATAATTTGTAAACAGACATATACTGAGAGGGTGTATCATTTTTTCTTAACTAATGGAGACACAGTCAAAAAAAGTTGGGTCTATCAAAAGAGGACTAGTTATATAAACCAATATTCACACAATGGAATCTTGCCATCTAAAGATAAAAAAAAAATGAGGAAGCTTTCTATATACTAACATGGAAAGATACTGTTAATATAAAAAGGCAGATAATATATATAATATGCTATTTTTTTGTGAAGGAGGGAAAATAAAATATACATTCCTATTTGCTTGCATCTGCATAAAGAAACACTGAATACATAAGAAACTAATAAAAGCAGTTACCCAAGGTTGGGGATGAGATAAAATAGGGTACATGGGGGCAGGGGTAGGAATGAGTCTTCTCAATGTGTATCTTGTTATATTGTTTTGCTAACGGTGTCATATGAATGTAATTACCTATTCAAAACAAAAAATAAAAACTTAAATGTAAAAAGAACAAAAAGATGGTTAATTTGATATTATGTGAACTTTGCCTCAAAAAACAAAGCTGTAAAAAAAGAAAAGAAAGAAAAAGAAAGGTTGGAGGGCACTAGTCTACCAAAAGTTACTGAAGCTTAGAGATAGGTGACAAAAGTAGCTGTGTCTCGAGACTACAAAAGAACTAATACTGAACAATTGTTGTGGCTATTCAAAGATCTGAGATTATAAACTGTTTTTCAAGTTTCTTGATTCTCTGGCTTATCCTTCCGGGTTTAGATCACTTTTTACACATATCAGATCAATTATTTGCTTAATTAATTCCTGCTTTGGACTGAATATAAGCAAGTAAACTAGTGTTGGAGAGAAATTAATCATCAATTTCACTCCATACAATTATCCTGTTTCCCAACGTGGCAGGTGAAAGCCACAGAGCTTTAGAACTTGAAGCACTTCAGCTATCATCTCATCCACATGTAGCACACTCAGATGCCTTCACGGACCAGGCAGAGCAGCAGCACACACAGTGTACATCCTCCTAAAGGTCTTCAAATCCAAACTTTACTACAACAGTATGCTAGTCTTCTCATGTTACAGTTGGGGAAACACAGAGGCCCAGAAACCTGATAGAAGTCAACTAATTGGTGAATTAGTGTAGAATTCCTCTGAGAGAATGAAAGTATGAAGATATGTAGCATTAGCAGTAATTATGATAACGGAGCTAATGTTAATTGAGCTCTTACAATATGCCAGACACAATACTAAAAACTCCATAGGCATCATTTCATTTAAACCTCATAAAAATCTCGAGAGATTACTGAAGACAAGCTCTATGTAGGTTTTGAGCTTAGTGCTTTATAAACATATCACAAGAACACTTAGAGGGGCTGTGAGAATTATTTCCACTTTTTTTTGTTTTTTATTTATTTTTAATAGATCTTTATTAGAGTATAATTGCTTCACAATACTGTGTTACTTTCTGTTGTACACCAAAGTGAATCATCCATATGCATACATATGTCCCCCTATCCCCTCCCTCGAGACTCCCTCCCATTCTCCCTATCCCACCCCTCTAGGTCATGGCAAAGCACCGAGCTGATCTCCCTGTGCTATGCTTCTGCTTCCCACTAGCTAATTATTTTACATTTGGTAGTGTATATATGTCGATGCTACTCTCACTTTGCCCCAGCTTTCCCATCCCACCCCGTGTCCTCAAGTCCATTCTCTATGTCTACATGTTTATTCCTGCCCTGCAACTAGGTTCATCAGTACCATTTTTTTTTTAAGATTCCATGTATATACGTTAGCATATGGTATCTGTTTTTCTCTTTCTGACTTACTTCACTATGTATAACAGACTCTAGGTCCATCCACCTCACTACAAATAATTCAGTTTCCTTTTTTTATGGCTGAGTAATATTCCATTGTATATATGTGCCATATCTTCTTTATCCATTCATCTGTTGACGGACACTTAGGTTGCTTCCATGTCCTGGCTATTGTAAACAGAGCTGCAATAAACACTGTGGTACATGACTCTTTTTGAATTATGGTTTCCTCAGGGCATATGCCCAGTAGTGGGATTGCTCGGTCATATGGTAGTTCTATTTTTAGTTTTTTAAGGAACCTCCATACTGTTTTCCATAGTGGTTGTATCAATTTAGATTCCCACCAACAGTGCAGGAGGGTTCCCTTTTCACCACACCCTTTCCAGCATTTATTGTTTGTAGATTTTTTGATAATGGCCATTCTGACCAGCGTGAGGTGATACCTCATTGTAGTTCTGATTTGCATTTCTCTAATAATTAGTGATGTTGAGCATCTTTTCATGTGCCTCTTGGCCATCTGTATGTATTCCTTGGTGAAATGTCTATTTAGGTCTTCTGTCCATTTTTTAATTGGATTGTGTATGGTGTTACTTAGTGTTCTAATTTCATTCTTTTACATGTAGCTGTCCAGTTTTCCCAGCACCACTTATTGAAGAGGCTGTCTTTTCTCCATTGTATGTTCTTGCCTCCTTTGTCGTAAATTAGGTGACCGTATGTGCGTGGGTTTATCTCTGGGCATTCTATCCTGTATCACTGATCTATATTTCTGTTTTTGTGCCAGTACTATACTGTCTTGATTACTGTAGCTTTGTAGTATAGTTTGAAGTTAGGGAACCTGATTCCTCCAACTCCGTTTTTCTTTCTCAAGATTGCTTTGGCTATTCGGGGTCTTTTGTGTTTCCATATGAACTGTAAAATTTTTTGTTCTAATTCTGTGAAGAATGCCATTGGTAGTTTGACATGGATTGCATTGAATCTATATATTGTTTTGGGTAGTATAGTCATTTTCACAATATTGATTCTTCCAATCCAAGAACATGGTATATTTCTCCATCTGCTTAAGTCATCTTTGATTTCTTTCATCAGTGTTTTATAGTTTTCTGAGTACAAGTCTTTTGCCTTCTTAGGCAGGTTTATTCCTAGGTATTTTATTCTTTTTGTTGCAATGGTAAATGGGAGGGTTTCCTTAATTTCTCTTTCTGATTTTTTGTTGTTGGTGTATAAGAATGCCAGAGGTTTCTGTGCATTAATTTTGTATCCTGCAACCTTACCAAATTCATTGATCAGTTCTAGTAGTTTTCTGGTGGCATCTTTAGGATTTTCTATGTATAGTATCGTGTCAACTGCAAACAGTGACAGTTTTACTTCTTCTTTCACAGTTTGTATTCCTTTTATTTCTTTTTCTTCTCTGATTGCCGTGGCTAGGACTTCCAAAACTATGTTGAATAAGAGAGGCGAGGGTGGACATATGAAGAAGCTGAAGACCAGAGAAGTCAAATAATTTCCTCAAAGCCACATGCTTATAAGAATAAAGATTTGAATCCAAGTCTGTCAATGCAGAAGCCCAAGCTAATTTATACTGACTCTCGAGTAAGGGAAAATGAATAAAGTAACCACTGATTTCTAGCCTAAATCAACATTTTTCAACATTTTTTTTTCTCTAACCTACTATACCCTAGGCACATGAAACCCTTCTAGCCAACTGGGGATGAGGAGATAGACTTATATACTCACTGTATTTACTGTAAGCTGTTCACTGAGGGAGTTAGATTTGGAACGAAGAACTGACTCCCTGAAAGCAAATAAGACATATCCTGAGATAAAAACAAAATCCATAATCACGAATCTAGATTATACTGTATAAACAAATTGTTTTTAAAAATGTTTGCCAATTTAATCGCTGTAAAACAGAGTTTTAACTCTTCTTTAGTTTGTATAATTTCTGAAAGCTAGTGAAGATGGACAATTTTCCATTCAAATGCTTATTATTTACATTTCTTTCCTTGGATATATATTTTGTGTTTATGCCTTCTGCCCGATTTTCTTCCAGAGTTTGGCAGGTATTCTTTTATATCTAAGTTAGTGCTTTTATAGAGTATGAATATTAATCCTTTGTCAGAAAATCTGATGCAATTACTTTCCCCATTTCCCTCATCCCATTTTTTCCCAATTATTTAAAATTATTTTAGTTTTCAACTATACCCCTATATCTGAACCCCTCTAAGAATCATTTACATGGACAATAAAAGAGGTTTATTCAACTACAGTATCTTACCCTGATTTGAAAGGAACAGATGTGGACGGTGACACAACAGGATCAGCAGAGAGGCTGTCAGCACCAGGTATGGGTGAAGGGGCTGCAGAATCCCGGGAACTAACACTGTGCCCATCAGAGCCGGAATCTCTAGCAAATTTGACCTAGGGAAAGATCAACCACAGATGGAACAGGTTAATAGACCACAAAAAAAGGCATGCTTCCCCCTCCATTCTCCTTTCATTTTACTTATTCTTCATTATACAAGTCATTACCTATTCACTGTAGGCAAATCAGAAAATGTAGATAAGCCAAAAGAGAAAAAAAAGGTAACAATCACCTGCAATTCAACCACTAAGCAATAACGTTGTTAGAATCTTGGATGTAATATTTTGCACTTACATTATCTGTGTGTGTGTGTGTGTGTGTGTGTGTTTTATTAACAAAGGGGCCATAACTGTTTTGCCCCTGCTTTGCTCACTCACTGATGACATCACATATTTCCACATTAACTAAATTATAATCTACAACATCCTTTAACTCCAGTAACTGAGTATGTCTAAGGTCATTGCCTCTTAAACAGCTATCATCCTACAGAAAAAAGTCTCCATAGGATTTTGGTAACACCATCATAAATATCTAATTTTATCATAAAATAATTTCACCAATTCCAGATTGTTTGGATATTCCATTTCTAATTTATTCTATACAAACAATAACTTCTAAGAATAGCTTTATCTTTCCCTTTGCACATAAACATATTCCAAATACAATTCCCGTAAGTGAAACTGTTAGATAAAAAGTATGCTTTATTTTTAAAACTTTTGATATATACCATTAAATTTTCACACCGTAAAGGGGAACTAACTTTATATTCCGCAAGTATAAAAAAAAAAAAAAAAAAAAAAAAAAAAAAAAAAAAATTTAAATCTTTATTAACACTCTTGTCACATTGGGTATTATCGTCTTACAAGCCTGTCAGTTTTTTTTTTTTGGTCCACATCTCACAGCTTGCGGGATCTCAGTCCCCGACCTGACTGAATGTGACGCCACGGCAGTGAAAGCTAGAATCCTAACCACAAGGCCACCAGGGAACCTCCCCCAGCCTTGTCAGTTTAATAAGCAATTTGTAATTCTTTGATTATCTCTTGGTAAAATAAGGTAATTTTTTTTTCTTATAGTTACAAATATGTCAGTCTTAAATGGATTCAAAACCTATTATCCACCCTTGACTCCCACAAAACCTCCCCCCCCAAAGGAAAATAGAGAAAGAAAATAAAAGCTGGTGAAAAAGGCAGTCTGGGAACAATCAGTCAAAGGGGCGGAATGCGACCAGAATACGGGTGTCCAATTAGGAAAGAGTCATTGAAAAAAAACGCATATCCTTTGTTGCAGCAGGAATAATCACCACAATGAGGATGTCTATAATATGTATTTGCATTGTACTTTATAGTCACAGCATTTATCACATTCAGTAGACCTACATAATCACATTATAAAAGCAAACAGGAAGTTTTTTTTTTTTGGTGGGGTGGGGAGGGGAAAAATTAATTAACCGCAATTTGTTACAAACTTTATCATAGAAATTATTCTTGATAAATTTTAAATGGTACCAAGGGTTAGAAATGTAAAAAAGTAGAAGTTTCGAACTCCATTTCCATCCCAGAGAAAATCATTTCATTTCTTTTAATGCCTCCAGAAATTTTATATAATACAATATAGGCATATACATATTCATTGTATTACACACAACACACACACACAAACACAAAGATCATACTACCCATACTTTTTTTGTTTGTTTGTCTGTTTGTTTTAATTTATTTTTGCTACATCGGTTCTTAGGTTGTGGCATGCAGATCTTCATTGGCATGGCGGATCTTTCGCTGCGGGGCGCAGCTCTTTGTGGTTGAGTGGCGCAGTCTTCTCCCTAGTCGTGGCGGGTGGGTTTTCTCTAGTTTTGTGGAGTGCAGTTCCAGGTGCTGGCTCTGTAGTTGCGGCACCGGCTCTCTCGGGAGCTCAGTAGTCGTGGCACATGGGCTTAGTTGCCCCCTGGCATGTGGGATCTTAGTTTCCTGACCAGGGATCAAACCCGCGTCCCCTGCATTGCAAGGCGGATTCTTTACCACTGGACCACCAGGGAAGTCCTCCCATACTGTTTAGCAACTTGCTTCTTTCACTTAAAAATAGATTTTGGATATTCTTTAAGAACTACATAGAAGTCCACTCTATGAAGAACCATAATTTAACCAGTCTCATAATAATAGACACTTAAGCTGTTGCCAGTTTTTTACTATCACAAACAATGTGGCAGAGGGAGGAAACTATGTATCTATCTCTATTTATCTATCTATATACAGGTATCTTTGCACTCTTATGTAAACATATTGATAGCATACACTTGTAGCCAAAGCATTACTAAATCAAAAGGTGTGAACATTGGGCAGGAATCACTATTTTACAGATAAAATAAAAAGAAGGTTAGTGTAGAGAAGTGACTATGAATACAGAGCCAAGAAGGACATAAACCTTGGCCTTTAGATTCCAAAGCTGTTGTTCTTTCCAACTATACCATTTCTACTTAAAAAAAAAAAAAAAGATATCTTCAGAATCTTTTCCGACACATTTATTTATTCATTTTACTTAACTAGCAAAAAGGACTCATCAAACACAACACAGCACAATTTCACTCACCCGCCTAATCTCCACCTCGAACACCAGGATCGAGTCTGTTGATGGAGTCCATCCTATTACCCCTTCAGAGCCAGCAGCACAGGCTGGAGGGATGATAAGCAACCGCTTCCCTCCTTTTTTCATGCCCACCATTCCATCCTCCCAGCTCTTCAGGAATCAGAGAAGAGGAAAAGCTCATCAGATACAAATCTTTTCATACGACAAAACAAAGTACAGGATCATCGGGTTTATATTCCCCCCTCCCCACTGGTTATAAGAACATCTAGAATACTGCTTCTCAATTCACTTGTAAAAGCCAGAATATCCGGGGCTGTATGAAATACACTTACCTTAGATGATAAGAGAAATTGGAACAGAAGAATGGCATTAAAATAGACATAAAAGCTATCACTTATTAAACACATTTTTCTAAGTACTTTGCTAAGTGCTTTACTTTCATTATGTTGTTTAATCCCTAAAATAACTTCATAAGGTTAGTAGCAATATCTCCATTTTACAGAAGAGAAAATTGAGGCTTAAGGAGGTTAAGTAACTAGCCCAAAATCAGCTAGTAAATTGTTAAGCCAAGATTTCAACACTAGATGAGTCTAACTTTAAGGGTCATGCCCCAACTGCTATGATCTACAGGAAAAAGTTTCCAAAGGATTCTGGGAAAAGGAGTCATAAACAAAGCTATGGAGAAAACCATTCTGCCACATGGATAAATGAGTACTTCACAATGCATCATCAGTATGTCCTGACACAATGATACCCCACATGTGTAAAATACTTT
This sequence comes from Caperea marginata, assembly GCA_029224305.1. Lineage (NCBI taxonomy): Eukaryota > Metazoa > Chordata > Mammalia > Artiodactyla > Neobalaenidae > Caperea > Caperea marginata. The sequence goes on along the minus strand of JANTQK010012034.1, from coordinate 36,523 downwards.
TTTTTTAAAATATTTATTTATTTGGCTGCGCCAGGTCTTAATTGCAGCACATGGGATCTTTGTTGCCACATGCTGGATCTTTAGTTGCGGCATGCAGGCTCTTAGTTGCAGCATGCGGGATCTAGTTCCCTGACCAGGGATTGAACCCAGGGCCCCTGCATTGGGAGTGCGGAGTCTTGACCATTGGACCACCAGGGAAGTCCCTAAAATACTCTTTACTTTATAAAATACTTCCACAGTTGCTGACGAAGAAATTCACAACATGAACCCAGGTCCTCAGACTCCAATCCCAGTGTTCCTCCTGCTATGTTGTACTTGCTTCCCACCATGATTTAAAGCATCCCAGACAGATCAGAATCGCCCATTACGATACACTTCTAGAAAAAACAGTTTCACCTCTTCTCAATTAGGCAACAGGAAGAATTTAATAGTTCCCTCAGAACCACAGGATGAAAAATAAAATGTAGGGACTAGAGAAAAGAAATGTACCCTTCTTCAATATATTGTCTCACAGGTAAAAATTTCCCAAATGTAGGTAACGTAGCACATTTTTCTCTTCCTATTTTTTTAACCAAGCCTTTCCAGATTCTCCAAAAATATACCCGGGTCAGAAATTTTACAAAATTCACTCTAAATTTAGCCCACTGCAACTCATAAACCCATATATAATAAGAACACAGTTAAGCCTTTACCTTGATGACTTTTCCTGATCCTAATTTCAGGCGAAGCAGCTTATCTTTGTTAGCAGTGGAGTCAAAAAGCTGAAAGTTGATCAAAATAAACAAGATTAGCCAATTTCAAAAATAATAATAATCATTATGATATTCAACTTAATACACACCAGCACAGTACTTCTGAAATAGGTAATGTCAAACAGACTGGAAAAATACTTCTTCAAAGACCTGAAAAGAAGAGACCACATCATGGCTAAAGGTGTTATCACACTGAATAACCCTGAGGCAAGGATTTTCCGGGTTTAGAAAAAAATAAACTTCTCCTACCAAGTGTTTAAAAATATTTTCATCTATAAAGAATTTTCAAATAAATTATCTCATTTGATGCCAACAGCCATCCTGCCAAGAACGCAGGGTGAGAACCACTAAGCTCCATTCACAGGAAAAAATTAAGAGCTTAAATGACTCGAGAAGGTCAAGCTAGGATACAATTGGGACCTGAATCCACAGTTTTTGGACTCATAGTCGAAAGCTCTTTCTATCAAACCACACTACTTTTGAGGGCTTAATAATATAAAAACAAAACAAGCCCAATCTATTCACAGTGTCTAGCGTAAGAAAAACGAAGAAACAACTGTGAGAAAAGTCTAAAAAGTTTTAAGACCTAATCCTATACGAATATATTCAAGTTTAAAACTCGTATAGGAAGAGACATACATATGAACAATTACCAGAAATGATACTTGCAAAACTGGTTTCCTTTCTCTAAGTGGAAGAGACATAGTGGCACTGAGCAGATTTTATACATTAGCACTGGGCTTCCCTGGTGGCGCAGCGGTTGGGAGTCTGCCTGCCAATGCAGGGGACAAGGGTTCGCGCCCCGGTCTGGGAGGATCCCACATGCCGCGGGGCAACTGAGCCCGTGAGCCACGGCTGCTGAGCCTGCGCGTCTGGAGCCTGTGCTCCGCAACGGGAGGGGCCGTGATGGTGAGAGGCCCAAGAGATGAAGAGTGGCCCCCGCTTGCCACAGCCAGAGGAAGCCCTAGCACAGAAACGAAGACCCAACATAGCAAGAAAGCAAGCAATCAATCAATCAATAAATAAATAAAAAAAAAAAAAAAAAAAAAAAAAAAAGATTATACATTAGCATTTCATGGCTATGCCCCAAAAGCAGTTGTAGAGACCAAAGTAGGGCTCCTAAACGATTTTTATTTGCCAAAAGCAGCAATTCATAGTAATAATACCTTACATTTGAATAGCTCTCATGCTATTTCAATTACAAAAGAACTTGCAGGGTACATTTTCTTACCTGGCCCAGTCCGTGATTCTGAAAGAGCCAGCTGGTATAGGCCAATTCCAAAGAATCACCAACTTCTACAGCAGGGCCTTCTACTACAATAAGGTCCTGTGACAGCACTGAATCCAGGGAAGAGGAGCTGTTGCACTTGGCGATGCATACCTGTGCGATGAAATCAAAGCAGCATAAACTTACTTTAAGCTCAGTAAGTACTCACTCAGTTATTACTAATGTTCTTTTCCAAACAGTGGCACCCACTAGCAAAACAGATTACATGTTTAGAAGTAAACCATTCCAAAGTCAGTAATCTTGCCAGGAATCAAAGTGCCTAAGGAGTATGGTTTTGGAGTCAGACTGTCTGGGTACAGATCTGGGCACTGCCACTTATTAACTTGTGACCTCAGCCAAATAACTTAGCTCCTATCAACCTTATTTCAGAGGTTTTTTGTAAGATGGAGCTAAAAGCTTTGCATATTTCCTAGGGTAGTTATGAAGACTGAGCTAATACAAGTAGAGTACTTGGCACAGTGCCTGGCAAATAACAGTTAAGTACACAATAAACATTAGCTATCATTACTATACTGATTTACTGCTTCAGTGTTTGGGAACCTGTGAAAGCTAGGGGAGCCTCTAAAAAATTTCAAAATGCATTTCTAAAGACAATAAAATAAAGGCCCTTTACAAAACCATGCTGTATTCCCAGAATCCATATCTCTACCACCTACAGATTTACCCATATTATCTTAGCACAGATCCTAGGCAAGGAAGTCAGATACATCTTTATGAATAATTTTTCTATAGTCAATGTTTAAACATAGTATACCTTAGAAACTTGCTACTCATTTTCTTTAAAAAAGTTTCATTATCGCAATCACATAAATGCTAACTAAAACAATGAGAAGTCATTTTTTATCAAGTAAATAAGACTAAGAAGGAAAAAAGATACTAATTCTAAATGTTGGCAAAGGCATAGAGAGAGAACTGACAGGGATGTAAAATAGTACAATCTCTCTGAAAAGCAGTATGCCAAAGTGTATACAGAACCTAAAAATATATGAACTCTTTGATCCAATCTTTCACTTCTTCTAGCCTAAGGAAATAATCAGAGGGGAAAAAAAAGACAGATTTGTATACAAAGATGCTCACTACAGTATCATTTATCTCAGAGACTGAAAATAATCTAACTGCCTAAAAGTAAGGGAATGATTAAATAAATTAAGGAACATTCATGTTCTGCAGCTTTCCAAAATGTTTCTAAATAATTTTTCATGAGGTGGGGAAAGATGCATTTTACATTATTAAATAAAATAAGCAAGAACTCTTAAAGGACTATAACTACTTATGTAACTTATGAATAGAAAAAAAAAGAAACATATTAACAGTGATTACTTTGGGTAGTAAGATTATGAATGATTTTTTTTTAAATGCTTTTCTAAATTTTCTATAATGACCATGAAATAACTTTAAAAAATTATCTTAAACCACTATTTTAAAAAGATAGTTGTGTTTATTCCTCAAGATAATTTATGAAGTGGAAAGTGTTTTAAAGATGTAAGTTTACATTTAGCCTTTTTTTTTCTCCTTAAAGTCTCATTTTCAAGCAATTTCAATAAGTATTCTTATTATTTCCCTAAAATACAGTAAGCTCAACTGATGAATTTAGCGGGTTTTTTTATGCTTGTCACTAAAAAATATATAGATATTACCTGTTTATTGAACTCCACAGCAGCCTTTTCAGACTCAAACATGATGGACCAGTTTTGCCTCTGGTCATCATAAAAGGTGCTATAGTTATTGGGCCGAACCTGGGGAAAGGAGAAATGTTGGGATAACTCAACTGCAGGCAGCATAGCAGATAAATCTGGCTGCCTAAGCTCATGTAGAAGGGCCTTGACTCAGGTGGACCCAAAGAGAGCTATCAGGGAACTTTCTTCTTCCCTCCCATCCTCCACCAATCACCCCTTAGTCCACATTCCCAGAAGGCAGCCAAGAGACCTTTTCAAGAGGTTCTGTTAAGATATCCACTCTGGGGAATTCCCTGGCAGTTCAGTGGTTAGGACTTGGTGCTCTCACTGCTGGGGCCCCGGGTTTAATCCCTGGTCGGGGAGCTAAGATCCCCGCAAGACACAAGGCACAGCCCGAAAAAGAAAGAAAAAAAAAAAAAAGCTATCCACTCTGCTCTCCAGAGTGGAAGTAGTGGGTCTAATTCCCACCAGGTATGCACAGATCAATCTCGCCTATAAACCAATCCCAAAGGATTGATGATTCCAATACAGGAAGCCTTACCATTAGCTCAAAGTTCAGATGAATCCTGGCAACAGTAACTGGCTGTTGCTGACTGATATAAAGAAGAATCCTATACTGTACTCAAGCAAAGATGGGCAGGAAAAAAAGAGAGAACAGAAATTAAAAGGCAATACAAAATCAGCAGTAAGATGTCAGGAGTCATGCTTCATACAGGCATAAAACTCAAAACTCAGTTCATCCCTTAAAGCTTAGAGTTTAAATTACATCTTCTCACCATCCACTTTAATCTCTTCTCATTTTGACCCTACTCTTTAACTATAATTATCTATGTCTTTATTTCGTTGGTGTTTTTATTTGTATGAGGGGTGACTACGAGATATACAAATGGCCAACAGGTACATGAAAAGATGTTCAACATCATTAGGCATTAGGGTAATGCAAATTAAAACCACTATAAGGTACCACTTCACACTTATTAGAATGGCTATAAAAAAAAAGGGAAAATAATAAAGTGTTGGCAGGGTAGTAGAGAAACTGGAACCCTCATATATTGCTTGTGGGAATGTAAAACAGTATGGATGCTGTAGAAACAGTCTGGCGGTTCCTCAAAAAGCTAAACAAGGAATTACCATATGACAAAGCAATTTCACTCCTAGTATACACGCCAAAGAACTGAAAACAGGGACTCAAACATAAACTTATACATCAATGTTCACTGCCTGTTATTCACAATAGTCAAAAAGTGGAAACAACCAAGTGTCCATCAAATGATGAATGGATAAATTAAATGCGTTATATACATACAATAGAATATTATTCAGTCATAAAAAAATAATGAAGTTCTGATACATGCTACAACATGGATGAATCTTGAGAAAACATTCTGCTAAGCGAAATAAGCCAGACAAACATTGTATGATTCCACTTATATGAAATACCTGGGGTAGGCAAATTCATAGAGATAGAAAGTAGATTAGAGGTTATCAGAGAATAAGGGAAGGGGGATGGGGAGTTATTGCTTCATGATTACAGACTTTCTGTTTGGGGTGACAAAAAAGTGGAAATAGTGGTGATGGTGGCTCAATACTGTGAACGTAATTTATGCAACTGAACTGTACACTTAAAAATGGTTAAAATGGGGCTTCCCTGGTGGCGCAACAGTTGAGAATCTGCCTGCCAATGCAGGGGACACGGGTTCGAGCCCCGGTCTGGGAAGATCCCACATGCCGCGGAGCAACTAGGCCCGTGAGCCACAACTACTGAGCCTGCGCATCTGGAGCCTGTGCTCCGCAACAAGAGAGGCCGCGATGGTGAGAGGCCCGCGCACCGCGATGAAGAGTGGCCCCCGCTCGCCGCAACTGGAGAAAGCCCTTGCACAGGAATGAAGACCCAACACAGCCAAAAATAAATAAATTAAAAAAATTTATTAAAAAAAAAAAAAAGCTCTTAAAAAAAAATGGTTAAAATGGCAAATTTTATGTCTCCTATATATTTACTACACACGCACACGCACACGCACACACACACACACACACAAATTAAAATTGAACCCCAGAAGGGAGGGAGGGACTGACTATGGGGGCTCATATACAATCTTGCACCAGAAAGGACTCTCTTTACCCTATGTGGAGCAGACAGAGTGAGGAGCTAATCCTATAGACTGAGCTGGTCAGGAAAGGATCACAGATTTATTAAGAGCTGGTCCGTTGCTGGTTGTCCCTACTCTCGAGCACTATCTTCGTGGGCTTTTGATTAAGAGTCTGGAAGGCCTCTGACTCCTCGGTCCTGACTTTTCTGCCCATCAGAGATTCTGAGCTGAGATTCTTTAGCCTCCTCCCCATGAAGTTCAAAATCTAAGCAAATGTATTGAGAGGAAGGTTGTTGCTCTCCCACCCTACAGTGGGATTTTATCTCCTATGCCCCACAAGATTGCAGAAGTTTCCCTCTGCCTTTCTGGCACAGCCCTTGGACGTCCACACCACCCCCAAACTCATTAAACGTCCCATGGGGAAAAACTGATCTTGTGTTTGGAGCTCCTCTAGTTTTTACCAATGTCTCCTTCGCCCAGTAGTCTCTCTCTGTTTGGGACATACCTGATGTTTAGTCTACTCCTTAGCGTCAGCAAAGGTCCCAAGGGAAGGAAACACTCAGCTCACTGGCTCTTTCCTCTCAAAATGTTAGTTCATCTAGTCCTCATAATTTCCATAGCTCTCTAATGAATTTTAAAATATAATTCTTGCAATTTATCTGTCTTTTTTATAATTGTCACAGTAGGAATGTTGCCTGCCACAAAAAGCTACATCCTATCTGGAGGTGAAGGGTGATGAAGTCCCAATACCAGATTTTTGGAATCCAAATGGCAACCCCTAATGAATTAATAGATCTAGATAATAATCAACAATGGCTGCTAACATAACAAAATGAGAGACAATCAGACATTATTTACCTCCCAGTGGGAGAATGAAAGAGATTTAAGGAACATAGTAAGCAACTACAATGCATGGACCTTATTAGATTAAAACAAACTGTTTCACAAAAAAGGGAGAGAGAGATAATCAGGGAAATTTGAATGCTAACTGGTAGTGAATGAGATCAAAGAATTATTGTAGGTTTTGTTCAGGTGCGATAATGGCGTAATGGTTGTGTTTTTAAAAATCCTTACCTTGTAGAGATACATACTAAAATATTTATAGCTAAAATTGTATGCTGGAGATTTATTCAAAATAATCTGAGCAGGGGAAGAAGGAAAACAGGCTGCAGTTGAGATGAAACAAGATTAATAACTGCTAGAGTCTGGTAATGGGTATCTGGGTGTTTGTTATTCTAGACCCACTATTTTTATAGGTGTTTCCAAATTTCCAAAATTAAGCTTTTTGTTCGTTTGTTTTTAATACAAATGAGTGTTGTCCATTATGTTAGTTACCCTGAACAGGTCATCTTCTGTCTCAGTGTCTCAGAGTCTCTGAGGTGCATGGACTCCATGTTACCTGGACTTCTGAAATTCTATTATTATTATTTTTTAATAGATTTATTTTATTTATTTGTTTGTTTGTTTGTTTACTTTTTGGCTGCGTTGGGTCTTCATTGCTATGCACAGGCTTTCTCTAGTTGCGGCGAGCGGGGGCTACTCTTTGTTGCGGTGCAAGGGCTTCTCCTTGCAGTGGCTTCTCTTGTTGCGGAGCACAGGCTCTAGGCGTGCGGGCTTCAGTAGTTGTGGCTTGTGGGCTCTAGAGCGCGGGCTCAGTAGTTGCGGCGCATGGGCTTAGTTGCTCCACGGCATGTGGGATCTTCCCGGACTGGGGCTCAAACCCATGTCCCCTGCATTGGCAGGCGGATTCTTAACCACTGGGCCACCAGGGAAGCCCTTTATTATTTCTTATGCGTATTTCAACAATGTTCAAAACCTTCTGGAGCAGAATTTGAAGCTAGACACAACCCACACAAGGAAATCAGTCTCCGCACTTCTATCCACATCTTTTTGACTCAAACCAATATTTTGCTGTGTGATCGACTACCCAACTCATCAAACTTTCAAAGGATAAACGGTGGTCATGCTCTAAGTGGTACACTAAATGTTGTTCACTACCTAAAAAAAGGATGTCCTCGGTAAATGGTTTACTCTGAAACTCTCCAAATTCTTAAGCTAGTTCCATTTCACTAAGGTCAAACTTAATGATTTTGAGCAGTTGAATTTGTTTTAATGCAAAACAGTAAGCAAAATGTGACTATAAATGTTATTATATACCTAACACTGAAAATTCACATTCAGTACAAACAATCAATCTAATCCTCTGATATGTAAGATATCAGACAAGTCCCAATAAAAACCAGCTCACTGATATGATTTGGGACACTTGAATATACATGAGACAAGGAGGCAATCTTACCTCTCTGGCTGTGTGATTTCCCAGGACTGCAGCACCAAATTTGCCCTGCTTTACATATTGACCATTTGTGCTATAGAAGCAAGAAAAACAGGTATTAATACTTCCTTCAACTAAGTAGAACCAGCTTTCTTTTCTGCCATATAAAGTGGGGAATCTAGTCATTCAGCCTCTAGAAAGGGACAGAGGTGAGCAGTTTATAATTTAAAGCTCATATACAACTTCTTTACTCTTTCAACATCTACTATTCATGATATCTCAGTGGAGTGGCTTTCTTTGAGCACTTAAAAAGGCAGTTGTTGAGGGTATAAGCAGTTCCTAGAGAAAGCACAAGATAATGGCTCTTCAAAGTTTTGCGTGCAAAATTCTCCAAATGAAACATTAAAAAGCATTACTGATACTTTGTCTATGGCAGGACTGAGTAGCCATTTTGCAATGAACAGAAAGGCTTACTGCAAAAAGCAGGAGCTTAACCCACACACCTACCAACTTTATAAAGTGTTCCTTCTCCGCTACTTACTAGCGATATGCATGGACTGCCGTTGCAACCAATACTGTGGAAGTGCCTGCTGTGGTGGGTGCTGTTTTTGGTGTCGCCTGATTTCCTGAAGACGAAGAGATGAAGCAGAAAACAAAGTTGTCATTCATTTCTTGCTTGAAACTGATTTTTAACCATTAAAGCAGCTTCAAAATTCTTCTTTAGCCTTGTAGTTAGTGTTACAATGCTTTCATGACCATTGTCCTCATTTGATCCACAAAATGGCCCTATGGCCATGTCTGGGGATGAGGAAACTGAGGCTCTAAGCCCCCAGGTGCCTTGCACAATGACAGTAGCAAGCCTAGGACTAGAACCCAGGATTCTGGCTCCACTCCAAACAAGTCTTTGGGCTGGAAGAGAAGCACTGTCTAGAAAGCAAGGTCACATTCCATCTTCCTTTTCTCCTTCCAATATTTTGACAGCTATAATAAATAAAAATGAAGTTGTTTCCCCTTCCCTTACTTCTGGGGTAGAAAACTTATGATATTCAGATTACATCCATTACTTTACTTTCACAGTGGTATAAAGTAACACTAACATTTAAAAATAATGTATTTAGAGTAAATCACATATCCACACTCACCACATGAATCTGTTGAGAACACAGGCATGGCCATAGCAACCAAGAACTTATTTTCAAAAGTATCCTTGTTTGATTCTTTTTGTTGTTATTAAAAACAAGACAACAGGCCCAAAATGGAGTCACTTAGGATAAGACCCACCCCACCAAACAGAGATTCAACATAATTACAGTTTTGGCTCCCCCAGAAATGGAATCTTAAACCAGAATGATCTGACCAGCACTAGTTAGGTAATCTGTTTGATAGACCTCTGCTGTCCCCTAAAGGAAAGTAACCTTGTAATAAGCAACCCACTTCTTTGCCTAGTGTTACACTAGACTCCCCCTTCTGCCTGGTTCCTGCTCCCTTCTGCCTATAAAAGACTTTCATTTTGTCAGAGCCCCTGTCTACTAGATTGGATGCTGCTCAATTCGTGAATCGCTAAATACAGCGAATAAGATCTTTAAAGTTTACTCAGTTGAATTTCGTTAACAGTACTGAAATACCTTTTTCTGGTTATAGAGTACATGTACAACTGTAGAAAACTTAGCAAATACAGAAACACATAAAAAAATGACCTATAATCTCACCACCCAAAAATAAACATTAATAATATGATGTATTTATTCCTAGTCCTTTTTCTATACATATAAACATACCAGCTGTTTCATCTTTTTTTAAAGAAAATTAATGATTTGACAATCTCCTTTTTTCACTTAGTGTAAGCATTTCCTTATACTTTTCAAAACAGTCTCCAAAACACAAAATAGTCCTAAAAACACTTTTTGATGGTTAAATACTATGCTGACTCTACGAGAATTCATCCAGTTTCCTATTGTTTGACATTTCTTTGGGCTGTTTCCATTTTTCTCTATGATAAATAACACTATGATAAGCATCCTTAAAACGCACAATTTTGTATGTACCTCTAGTTACTTTCTTAGAATTAATTCCCAAAAACGGAATTATGGCATGCAAGAGTGTGAAAATTTTTAAGGTTTTGTTACAACCTGCCCAAACGCCCTTGAGAAATGCCATTACAAGTTTACACTCCCACCAGCAGTATGAGTAGGCCAGCTTTGCATCCCTGCCAGCAGGAGGAGATAATCTTTCTAAATCTTTACCAATGGGATACGGGTGGCATTAGGGAAAGGGGAATGCCACCTCACTGTTGCTTTCATTTGGATTTATTGATTACAGGGAAGGAGAAATTTAACATTTTCTATAGATTTGTACTGGCCATTTACTTTGTTTTATTTTGATGAATTGCCCATTTTATGTTGTTGGCTCATTTTCCTGGTCTGGGTTGTTCTTGTTTTCCTTATTCTTTTGTAAAAACCTACAACACAGTTTTAAATTCAATCAGTACTTTCCAGTTGTATGTAATGCTACAACAAAACTTTTCTCCTGAGAAGCAGTGAATACCAAAAAAAGGAGGAACTAAGGCCTCAGTTAAGTTATCAGGCCAAGTCTGAAACACAGAAAAATTACTGTCTCCCCAAGGTCAGCCTAGCATCCTCCTTCAGGTTAGTTCAACTTTTCCCAGTACACTCTCATCTCCCTACTTAACGCCCTTGCTCATGGATTTGCTAGAGGGATAAGTGAGTCAGATGCCACAATCATGTGATCTTCTCATTGGTTAAGCATTTCTTCCCCTCGGAAATCAGTACTGTACAGATTCTTGAATTCCCTGCCCATGAGGACAGCTTTTAATATGTGTTTTCAAATCTTTTTTTTTCCCCAAGGAAAGTTTTCTTGAATTATCATTTTAGGTGCCTGTTTCCCCCCCCCCATTTTTTTTTTTTTAATTCTTCAGGGAATATACATATGTATATTCCACATGTTGGAAGTTCTTTGCTATCTTCAATATTGGTCGCTTTCCTTTCAAAACTTTTTATCTCTTAAATTTTTTAATTCTTATTTTAAAAACGTCCTCCTGTTAACCTTCTATTTCTCTTAAGGCATAATCTGTTGTGTTTATTCATTCTTGTGTTCCTTCTAGTTTAGTCTTCATTTCTGAAATCTCTAATTCTTGCCTAAGTCCTGTCACTTACATCTGAGAATTTAAAATTCTCACTTATGTTCTCATTTCATGTCTTATGTTACTTTCTTAATTGTAATAGGTGGTTGTAGTTTTGATCTATTCAGTAAGAAACATTCTCACAGAGTAGAGCTCTCACTGCAGGGATACTATTCTGTTCCTTGCTCTTATAATAACTTTGCATGGAGTTTGACTCTGATACTTTTCTATTGTTCATTTTTATGTGAAATTTGCTTTTCTGAACTTTTAGACAGAGGCATGGCTCAGGGTGGCTTTCCTAACTTTATGGAACTCACTCTTCTGTTGCCATACAGAGTTCAAAAGAGCGGGAAGAGAGGGCTTCCTTCTGAGACTTCCTGATTCTATTCTAGAGCTACTTTTATCTGGATTCTTTTCTTCTTCACTTTTAATATCCCGATTCTCCTTCATTTTAATTCCACTCTCAGCAGGTCCTACTCAGGGTGGGGACCTCTCCTGGAAGGTCACCATAGTGGATGAGCTTCAGCACTTCATAGGAGCAAGACTGCTCCTGTTCTAGTCACCATCATCAACCCCTTGTACTTACCCATAACTAAAATGGGCAAAATGCTTTGCAGTTCCAGCTTGGCCTGCCACATATCCCATGAACACCTGCTGGCTACTTTGGGTTCACCCATTCTCAGATTCAAATATTCTCCCATTGCTTCCTTGTTTTCTCCCATGCAAATGTTGACACCATGCAAGCCTTGTGTCCATACCTGCTTGTATTGGGGTGGGGGTTCATGAGGATACCTTTTCAATTGGTTTTATTATAAATATTATCCAAGGTTTGCCCAGTTGCTCTGTTTTTCTAGAGATCTGAAGAGATTCAAGAACTATGCTGCAGCCACCTCCTTCCCCAAAAAGACTTGTTATATAAATACTCCTTGAACAGAGAGCGTCTCCTGTATTGCAAGTTTTTACTTTATTTGTAAATGCCTACATAAGACAGTCGTATAGGTAATTTTTAAGTTGAAATGCCTCTATAATTCCCCTTTAAAAGTATAATTAACTCATAGTTGTTGTTTTCTAATTTTAAAAAGCAAGTTACTTCATTGGGTGGGGACTGAGATTGTTTGTTTTTATCCACATTCATTAACTCAACCACTTTAAACTGAGTTAGAAGTACACTGCTGAGAAGAGATGTGCCACAGGAAACGTAAAAGCATAGCCTACTAGAAATCTGGCCAGGTTATGGCTTGGAGAACAGGGCCAGCAATCCACAGCAAAGCTGCCAAAAGTGACAGGTAAGACTTAGAGCAGGGGTCAGCAAATATTCTGTGTAAAGGGCCAAACAGTAAATATTTTAGGCTATGGGCCATACAGTATCTGTTGCAACTGTTCAACTCTAAATATCCTAACAACATCCTCAGTGTTGGCATTGCGTCTAGCATGTAAAAGACACTCAATACTTTAGTCTTCATTCAACAAATATTTAATTTAATGTCCCTTACCACCTGTTCGGCTCTGGGCTATTTCTATCAGTCCCTCACTCCTCTTCAGATCCTTACACAAAGACAGCAAAGCGTAGAGGATGGTAGACAAGCTTTGGAGTGAGTCAGATCAGGGTTCAAATTTCAACTCTGTCACTTACTGCTGTCTGACCTTAACCATGTGCCTAAACCTCTCTGAGCCTCTAAAATGGTGGTAGTCTCACCTATTTCACAGAATTGTTGTGAGAATTAAATAAGACAATCTAGGTGAAGCACCTGAGACCAAACACATAGCAGGTATTTTAGAAATATTAGTCCCCCTTTTCTCCTTTCGTTCAACAAATTTTCATTCAATATGTCTTGTGTTCATCCTGATGAAATGTTCAGGGGATACAGCATTGAGCATCATCCTCTAGTTGGGAAAAATTCACTGTCAGCATACATCTAACCCACCCAGGTGAAAGATGGGAAAAGCAGCTCTTCCTTCTTGCCAAAATATTGGACGGTGCCTACGTAGAGCACCCTGGGCAAAGTTTTGGAGACGGGTGTCCACATGGGGCAGAAGAGCTTGCCTGTGACCTTCCTCCATCAGTTTCCAAAAAACAGGATACTACCTGGCCGCCGGAATTCAGGATCTCAGAGCTCAGAGCAGCATGCACCTCGCTTGGCCAGACTGATCAAGGAGGGATGACCTGGCATGTCACTTTTAGAAGGTTGTTTATCATTCCAACTAACCTGTCAGGGGCCAATCCTAACCTCTTAACTTACCTGTTGGTGCTGTTCCCTGGCCTTTCTTAGGCTGCTTTGGGGCTGTGTAGTGGAAGAATTCGTTTCCATGGCCAGCAGCTGCCTCATCCAGTCCGAAAAGAGAGGCCAACCTGGTACTGTTAGTAGAAAATGAAAATGACATTTCATGTGACATATCTCAAACCTGGAATCATTATAGAAGCTGCTCATGCTCCTACCTCGAACAAATACCTCCTTGACTACATATCCCACCACTCAATATCAGAAGTGGCAACTAAGTCTCTTTGAAATCAAGATTGTATCTCTGATATGAACAGCGTCAAATAACCTTGCCCATCCACAGGACTTTGGTCAAGGCATCTCTTCTTTCTGGACCTCAGTTTCTGCATCTGTAAATTAAGGTGATTAGTCCAGGTGCTCTCTATGGTCTCTTCAAACTGTACATTCTTGCCTTGAGCAAGTCATAGTTTCCTATTTTTCACTAGTTTATTACATTGAAGTAAAACTGTATTACAGGGAATTCCCTGGTGGTCCAGTGGTTAGGACTCCACGTTTTCAAAAAATAAAAAAGAAAGAAAGAAAGAAAATCACCACCTTTAAAAAAAAAAACCGTATTACAAACTTACTGCATCAAACATAGTCCCATATATGATTTCATCTTTTACCTTTCACAGCAGAACCATTCTCTTATCATCCCTTGTGATGAATCTTACGAACCATTCCACTGAAACTGCTCTTACTAAAATCACCAACAACCTCTTTGTTAATAAACAGTTTATCGGTCCTTATCTTATTTGGCTTTCATGCTGCCTTTTTACACTGTCAACTAACTTGTTCTTCTTTAAACAAACTCTTCTTCGGACTTCTGTGGGGATACCTGCAGGGATGGGAGGAGGGACCAGCCCAAATAAGACATCAATAAATGTTAATGGGATAATGACACTTACTGTGTCTCTCTTATTGTCTTTCCATTTCTCTGGCTCCTCATTTAACTCCTTGGATTCTTCTACTATTGCCCAACCTTTAAATATCCATGTCCCCAAGATTTCATACTCTCTCTGCCTTGGCAATCTAATTTATTTACTTTGACACCAGTGCTATCCAAATTCTGATGGTGCTCAAATCTGTATTCCCAGCCCAGAATTTGTTCCTGAGTGCAGACAACACAGACATCCCACAGGGAACACAAATGCAACATGTCCAAACCAGAACTCATATCTTCCAATGCCCACTGCCCAGCAAAATCTGTTCGTACTCTTGTGCTCCCTCTCTTGATGAATGACATTTTGTGTCAGGATCCTCAAGACTGCCCCCAGGCTCAGTGATTTGCTAGAAGGACTCACTGGACTTACCATACAGTTATAGCATGATATATAATATACCTATATATATATATATATATATATATATATATATATATATATATATAATATATATATATATACTCAGGGCTAAGGTCTATTACAAGGAAATGATACACACCAAAATCAGCAAAGGGAAATGGCACACTGGAGCAAAGTCCAGAGGAAACCAGGAACAAAATTCCAAGAGTCCTCTTCCAGTGGAGTAACATGGGACATGTTACATTCCTCCAGCAATAAGTTGTAACAACATGTGTGAGAGTGGTCTGCCAGGAAAGCTCATTAGACACTCAGTGCCCAAGTTTTTTATTGTGGGCTAGTCACATAGAAACCTTCTAACATGTACCAGAATTCTAGACTCCCAGAAGGAAGACAAGATTCAGTAATAAACCATATCGCCTGTACAAACAGTTTAGGCACAGTGAGCCGCTCTTCTCATTTGTGGAAAGCTTTAGTGTGGGGAACTGTTTACCAATCAAGTTTCCAGCTGCCAGCCAACCCTGTAAGCAAGACTTTCTAAGGATAAAAGTCTCAGGTCTACTATGTTAACTCTTTTCTGCAAACATCCACAACCAAAACTGAAATCTGGGCATCGACCTTGACTTTTCTTTCCCCTGGTGTTCATGACCAATCCTCAAGTCCATTTGATCTTACTTGCTATTTCTCGAACTCGTTCACTTCTCCCCAGCCTCACTGCCACTTCCCTACTTCAGACCACCATCACATCTACAGAGCGTGAATTCCTGCATCCACCTCCTGTCTCATCTCCCTGCCCTGGTCGTGTGTGCTTCTTATCCATCCTTCCCGCTGCACCCACAGTGACCTTTCTCAAAACCAAATTTGACCAAGTCTCTTTCCTCCTTAAAACTCTCAATGAACCTCAATATTACCAAGATAAAAGTCCAAACTCCATAAGACAGTTTTACAAGCCCCTTCAAGACCGCACCTCTCCTTACCTCCCCAGCTTCCTATCTGACCATTTCTCATCTCCAACTGCGTGCTACAGTCACACTGTGAAACTTTTAATTTCTCATATAAGGCAAGATCTTTCTAATCTCCAGCCTTTGGATATGCTGTTCTCTCTGCCTGAAACATTCTTCCCCTGAAAGCTGACCCTTAATCTCAAAGTCTAGGTTAGGTGATCTTCCTTGGGGCTCCCATAGAACTCTATACTTCATTCATTCAAGAAATATGCATCAGACACTGTGTTAAGCGCTGGGTATACATTGGTGAGCAAAGCTCGGTTCTATTTTCAAGTAGCTTATATACTCTAACAAGGGAATTAGGTATATACTATATAATTGCAAACTATAACATGAGATATATAACAAGCAGCTGTTATATGGAGTTACACTCCATAGAGATTAATAAAACTTATTCAGTCTTTATCATCTAACATGGTAATTGGTTACTGTTAAATACTGAAACATCCCAACAACTTTTTTTGGTCTTTTTTCCCTGATAATTTTAATGTATAATACATACTAGCATTTTGCAAAATAAATTTAATATGATTTGAAACTATTACCTTGTTTTCTCAAGGTAGTGTTGAGTTTCCTGTAAATGGGGCCAACAATGCCTACTTTAAAGGACTAAGAGGTTTAAATGATATTGCAATTGTAGAGAGCAGTGCTGGCCTACAATAAGACATCAACAAATGCTAATGAAATTTAGAAAAGACCAAGAGTTCTCCTTTTACCCAGGGCAATCTGAGCAGATTCCCTAAAAGAATAAGATTCTAGGAATTTGAGCAATGTCTTTAACCTTGTGAAAAATTTACAAAGCTTAGAACCTAGTTGAGATTAACAGATTATGCACAAATCATTGATAAGAAAGAATGTCCTTGGTAGCTTCAGTAAACTATGGGTATTGGATTTGCTGTTTTAATTTTGCAGGTGCGTTTTGTTTTTTTTTTTTCAATGTAAAGACAAAACTGTTGTAGGTAAACTAAGTTTCCACAGATGCCCCGAAGGCCAGCCAATTGATTGCAAAATCAATCCAAAAGCCAGGTCAACCTAATTATCTTTCAGATTAATTCCATTTTCTATTAATTTTTTAAAATGAACTCTACACAGTCTTAGGGGCATAGGTTTTTTGTAAATTATTACACTTTCCACTTCTGAAGTGTTTTCAAATGTACACATCTCCCTAACTATGTTAGCAAGAATGAGCTTGCTAACTCTGGACTTTAGTCTCTAAGTTTATAATTCATAGGAAAAGTCATTCCAGCATTAATCACATTTAAAAAATAAATATTGGACTTTCCTGGTGGCCCAGTGGTTGGGAGTCTGCCTGCCAATGCAGGGTACACGGGTTCGATCCCAGGTCCAGGAAGATCCCACATGCTGCGAAGCAACTGAGTCCGTGTGCCACAACTACTGAGCCTGTGCTCTAGAGGCCGCGAGCCAGAACTACTGAAGCCTGCGTGCCCTAGAGCCTGCACCCTGCAACTACTGAGCCCATGCGCCGCAACTACTGAAGACCTCACGCTCTAGGGCCTGCGTGCCACAACTACTGAGCCTGCAACTACTGAAGCACACATGCCTAAAGCCTGTGTTCCACAACAAGAGAAGGCACCAATGATGAGAAGCCCGTGCACTGCAACGAAGAGTAGTCCCCGCTCGCCGCAACTAGAGAAAGCCTGTGCGCAGCAACGATGACCCAACACAGCCAAAAAATAAAAAAGATTTGTTTAATTTTAAAAATTTAAAAAATAAAAAATAAATGTTAGCCTGTGCATTTAGTTATCAAAGTCTTATCTAACCTTAATTTTATACTCCTTTTCTTTTCTCATTAAAAACAGTAATACAGGGCTTCCCTGGTGGCGCAGTGGTTAAGAATCTGCCTGCCAATGCAGGGGACACGGGTTCGAGCCCTGGTCTGGGAAGATCCCACATGCCACGGAGCAACTAAGCCCATGCACCACAACTACTGAACCTGTGCTCTAGAGCCCACGAGCCACAACTACGGAGCCCGCATGCCACAACTACTGAAGCCCATGAGCCTAGAGCCCATGCTCCGCAACAAGAGAAGCCATCGCAATGAGAAGCCCGCACACCGCAACGAAGAGTAGCCCATGCTCACCACAACTAGAGAAAGCCCACGTGCAGCAACGAAGACCCACGCAGCCAAAAATAAAAAACCAAACAACAAAACAGTAATACATGCATTTATGATGTATCAGTGTATTTTAATAAACAGGGACTCTTTCGGTTGTTCAAGTACTTCTTTTCCAAACTGTGTTATCAAACATTTACTTGTATAATGATAATAAGGAATACAGGCAGTCTGGTGGAAATCTGCTTGCCTGATTTCAAATCTAGGTTCTTTTACTTTTTAGCCGTTTGACCTTGAGCAACTTTCCTCTCTCAGTCTTAATTTCCCATTTGTAAAATGAGTATAATATTAGTAAAAACTGCCTCAGAGAGTAGTAGAAAGAAATTAATACAATACTGTATATATAGTACTTAGTACAGTACCTTGCACAGAGTAAGTATACAATATGTTTTATACACGTGTGTACACATCCTATTACCTTAAAATGTTGATTCAACTCAGATACCTCTAGAAGGAGGAAACCATGCTTGATCAGTGCACAAACTGACCTCCAACTATAAGCTGATATTAGCATAAATACAAACTACAGGATTGGGAAAAGTCTCAAAGATCACCTAGAGCAACCCCATTATTTAATAGACTGGGGAATGGAGAGCCAAGGATGGTAAGTGACTTGTCCATAAAGTTACACTCCTAACTGGGGGCAGAATCAACATCAGAATCTTGGCTTTTCTGTATCTTTTACAGAACTTGAAAATGCTTTCTGATGATCGTTCCAGATTTCTTTTTTCTACCTCTACACTGGTGATTTATCATCATTATGCTAATCAGATTTGCCTACATATAACTTTTTTTTTTTTTTTTTTTTTTGCAGCGCCGCATGGCATGTGGGATCTTAGTTCCCCAACCAGGGATCGAACCCATGCCCCCTGCATTGGAAGCAGGGAGTCTTAACCATTGGACCACCAGGGAAGTCCCTGCCTAGATATAACTTTCATATAATCTACAACACAAGTATATACATTACTGGCCCCTTAAGAATGCTTTTTGATTATCATTATTGGATTGTTTTATTCTACTACTTAACTGGAAGCTTCTTAGGGGCAGGAACTGTTCCTTATTCCTATCTGTATTAGCTGAAGCCAAGTACCATACACTTAGTAGGCATTCACATATTTCTTCATTTCAAAGTCTCAATGGAAAGAAAGGGCTAAGACCAAAACAAAAAACAAAAAAAACCCCACAAACCTCCTGATTACCACTTTACTATTGCTAGGTTAACCATGGACCAAGAGGCCTGGCAATTTGGAACACAGATTATCAATCATCTAGACAGCCAACCTAGGCACTAATACTCTCACTTCTATTAGGCTTGACTATCTTAAGTGGAATCAGGTAAGTCACACATTTAAGTCAAGATACTTAAAAAATAATAATCAAGTAATATTTACAGTGAATTACAGTTGTACAAGAGGAACTGAAAAGCAGCCGCAGTACTCACTGTCATATGTTTTACTTCCTTAGAGAAAACTGACAAAGGAATAGCTGAATCAGGGAATGTTGGTGAAACTTTCTGTATTCTCAATCTTAAACTTGATTTAGTTTTTCTGGTTATTACTGGGAACAAAAATAAGTTACCTGTATAACTTTGTTTACTAAGCCTTTTATCATTCAATTAGCTGTTGTCTGTGTTTAGGAGTACAGTCTCCTGCCTAGAACTAGTTTCTCAGGTCGTTGAGGAGCCTGCAAAGGAAATCAGCATAGCTGAGCCACCAAGAACTTATCTCAGGCCAGGAACCTGGAGAAGAGCACATGACTGTGGTTATCCACCCAGGAATTTTCAGTCAGCAGTGCACTGCTTGTTGCATCAAAGCTGGAAGCCCTAAACTCTACTCAAGATTCTTTTTTTTTTT
>JANTQK010012034.1:0-15661 GCA_029224305.1 Caperea marginata | reverse complement strand
AGTGAATGTTTTGGGTGGAGTAGGGAAAAAAGGAACCAAAGCACTGCTTAACTCTAAAATAATTGAGCAACTGAAAGAACTCAAGGGGGAACTAAGTGGATGGAGGACATCCAAAGTGAGGGTAGGGGTGGAACAGGGCAGTGAGAGTGAAAAAAGGACTCAGGATGGCTAATGTAGAGCTGATCACAGTGTAAGTCAAAAGATCCTATTTAAGACCAAAAGAGAGCCAGTGTCATTTTAGGTCAATCACGTACTGGACTCTCCACCAGGACTAGAAGCAACCTGAGACCAGAGAGAGCAGCTTAATCATTTTTGTAACCTCTAAGTATTTAGTAGAATGAGGAGTATATATTGGTGTATTCATCATTCTTCAGTACATTCTTAAATTGGTTAAACAGATGTTCAAAGACTCTGCAAGGATCAGAACTTGGCAGCTCACAAGTTTGAAGGGAGTCAAGCTGTTTACCGACACAACACAAGGGAAAAGCCTAAATTGATTAGTGGAAGAGAGAAAGCCCTGCCTCTTGAAGACCTGTACCCCAGGCTAGTTTATATAGTGACTGGGGACAGGGGACAGCAACTGCAGTTTCTTACACTGGTTTTAAGCTTTACAGTGCAATTTCACAGTCATTATTCACTCAGTAGGCACCTCCTGAGCACTCACTATGTGCCAGGAACCATGCCGAGAGCAGAACACTATGAACAACGTAAACAGTTCTTGTCTTGTCAGGGCTCAAAATCTAGTAGGTTCTGTGTACAAAGACAAAGGTAAACACACCTAGTTGTGGGGATAAGTAAGAGAAAGCAATTTATTCTGCCTGGGGTCATGGGAGAAAGGAAAGCACCAAAAAAGTGACATCCGAGCTAGGCCTTGAAGGATGCTGAAGCTGACGCACCAGCGCCAATTCTGAAGTGTCACCGCCTTGTCCACGGAGAAGAGAAAGTCTCATATAGGTACCAGCTGACTCATAAAAACTCTGAGACAGGTATTTTCATCAATAATCACCCCCATTTCAAAGAAGGAGAAACTGTGACCCCGAAAGCAAAAGTCGAACCCCAGGGTCCCACCGCGCGTCAGGGGAGATGCCAGGTCCAGAATCCAGGTGGACAGACGCAGCAGAGCTGCGAGCTCTGCCTGGATTCTGAGACCTGTGGAGCACCGGAATGTGGCAAGGCTCTGGACCCGGAAGTTGGGAAGAGGTCTGATAAGAGAGCGGCCCCTCCAACCATATGGCCAGGATCTCTCAGCCACGCCCTCTGCCCCACGCGTGTGTCACTCACCCGCCGCTAGGCGAGAGGAAGTCGGTGTCGTCTTCGTCGCCCGCACCGAACATCGCGCCGCGTTTCACCCCGCTTCGGGAAGGAAGTCGGAGGGTTTCCAGAGCCTTTCACCGCCGACGTCGTAAAACGCCGCCGCGCCGTGCTGTTTTCCGGCAGGACGAACTCTCGCACGGTGACTCGGCCAGGAGGAGACTAGGTTCTGGAGAAGGTGGAGCAAAGGCAAATGAGAGGACCTGGAGGGAGAGGCACGCCGCGTGACGAAAGGCTTCTCCGGCCCTCAGAGGCGGCGAGACGCACAGGCGCTCCGAAACCCTGCGCGGCGATTGGCCAGAGAGGCAGGGGGCGGGGTAGGGGCGGGAATCGGCGCTTCGGTGGCGGTCTTGGACACGTCGGGAGGGTCAGAAGTGGAGGGGGCTTCTGAAGAGTCCGGGGGTGTGACAGAGTAAGGTTCTGAGAGGGAGGCGCCGGTGGCGGGAATCGATCTGGGAAGGTAAGGCCTCTCTCGCCCCTCTCGCAACCCTGGCACGAGCACAGTTCTTTCCCCTCCGAGACGAGGACCTCCGCGCCGCTCTTCTCAGCTCGGCGAAAGGAAAAAGGGCCCGGGACTGGAGGTCTGGAGACCTGAGCTTTCGGCCCGGCCCCCATAGTGACATAACCGGAGTAACCTTGGGGCAAGGTATTCCGTGCCTCAGTTTCCCCGTCTGTAAAACCAGCCTGATTCCCTCTGCCGCTTGTACCCTGTGGCCGCCCTCGCTATTTATTCAAAGGGTTATTTGTCCAGTGCTTCCGTGTGCCGACTGGTCAAGAAGCTTTAAGACCTCAGAGGTCATCGAATTCAATCCCAGTCTTCTCATAATCCCAGACTTTACAGGTAGGGAAAGAGAGGAACTAAGCACTTGGATGACTAGTCCGAGGTCACACAGAGTAAAGGGCAGCCTGGGGCTGGATCCCTAGTCTCTTGATGCGGGAATTAGCGGGCTGCCGGGTCAACAAGAACCTTACCAGTCCTTAAGTACTGTATTCTCTCACAGAGTGGTTATTGCTCCACTGTGGCATACATCTGGAGAGAAGTCCCCTCCCTAGAGTCCACCTATGCAGGTGATCAGGAGAGCTGGAATGTTCTGGGGGTGGGTGATGGAAAGGAGGAAACTTCAGAAGCTGAAAACCCCCAGCACCAACCTTGGCCTGGGTTTTGCTTAGTCTTCTTGGCACAGACCTAAGACAACATCAATTGCTGTCGACTTCTCTGCCTCTGGTTTCCACCCTCTCTGTATCTTATATATGCATTTCTTTGGTTAACCTGTGGTCATTCTTGGAACAATCTCGGGGTAGGCCTGGCTTAGCGGAGGTGTGGATAAGCAGATCATGTCCCACTGTAGCTTCTGTTTCCGTAGATCTCAGGAGTGCTTTCACTCTGGGCTTCTCCTCTCAATCAGATTAGTACAACAGGTGTCCCTTACCTGAATGTTTTTAATCTGTTAGCATGAAATCAAAGTGAAGTGGTTGGTAGCTCCTTCTCAGAGATTTTATACCTCTTGGCACTTGCCTTGTTCTGCTTCTTATTATAGTTTGTGTGCTTCTACTAAATTGTGAGCTCCTCAAGGACGATGACAGTTTTATTCATCTTGGTGTCTCCTGTGTCACAGAGCACATGCCTTCTTGCCCGTAATGGGTCCTCATTAATTCTTTGTTAGACCAAGTAGTGGAATTCATCCTTGTTTCCTTATTCCTTAATTTATTCCCTGAGGATATTTTTTTCCGTGTGACCCAGAGAGCCCAGCAATGGCTCTTGCCTTTTATAGGTAGCTTCCAGAAAGATAAAAATGCTGTACTAGCTGTGAACTGTCTGGGTTGCTTAGTCTCTTGTGTCAATTGAAGATGATTTTCCTATTGTTTAAAGCTCTAGGGGAGGGGAAAGAGAAATAGGATAGCTAAAAATATTATATGTAGGTCTAATTTTTGTTAGTAGAGTATTCCTCTGTTAAACTGAAGGATAGGGCTGTTGTCTACTTCCTGTGTTTATTTTACAGATTAAGATGGTTAAAGCAGTGAAGGCTGACAGTGTTAAAGCAATGATGCAACTGGAATCTAAGCACTGGAACTGGAACCCTTTGTGGTAGCTCTCTGTTAAATGTGAGCTTGGCAACTCTCAGGAAAAAAAAAAAAAAGAATAAGCTGCACAAGTAACAGCTCTTTCTTACCCCTCTCCCCAGTACTGGTCATTGTCATTCCAGCACCACAACATCTGAATAGTGCTTTTTAAAAATGCTAAAGGGGGGGTGGGAAATGCTAAAGGGGATCATTGAGCACTTATTTTGCATTCTTGAGTTGGGGGTGTTTTTATCCAGGGTGTTTAAGTCGCCTTTCTAGATAGGCTGGAATCCTAAAATCTGGATCAGCCTTTTTGGTGATGGAAACACCACAAATATGGGTGCCCAGATCGCCACTGTGGGACACAGCTGCTGGTTCTGATTGGCAGTATGAGGAAGGGGAAGATAGTGGTGAGGCTTCCTCAGTCTTCCAGGCTTTGAACTGCAGGATTGAGTGTACCTAAAAAGCCACTGTCTTCCTGAAGTAGAATACTGGACTAGGAATCAGGAAACCTGAATTCCTGTCCCAGCCCTTCTAACTCGCTCTGAGCTTGGGCCAGGCTCCCTAAACACTCCCAGTTATCTATCAAATAGTACTGCTGGGAGGTAAACAGGCACAACCCTGTCTCAAGTTTGAATAAAGCATTTTTGTTTGTTTTGCTTAAGTATACAGCTTTTAGATGTGTTTATAAAATGTATTGACCCCCTGAAGATTAACCAGAAAGCATCAATTATAACAATTCCTTGAATTATCAGCAATTTTGCTACAATTTAGATGACAATTTTTATATACAGGTACACCTATATTAATCTGTTCTGGTGGATGCATTTTAAAATTAATAGTTTAAAATTATAACCAAGTTAGATCTTAGGTGTGGTGTTAAGGATGTGAATTGAACGTAGGTTTGGGGAGGTATAGTGTTCTTTTTGTTCAGTCACCGAAACAGAAGAATGTCAGAACACAATTCAAGAAACATCACCTGAAAACCTGCTATGTATACACGCTGTGCTGGGTGTTGCCTGGGATGAGAAAATGAGTAAGTCATTGTTCCTGTCCTCAAAGTGCTTGAATAATGCACTTTGTGCTGAATAATGGCGATAACTGACGTATACAAATAGCCATAATAGAAGATATAGCAAAGTAAATCTCATAAGTAGAAATTAATGATTGTAGGATATCAAAGGAAGAAGAGATCAAATCTACATAGTTTGGAGGAAGGTGTGGGTTACATAATGGGCTTTGAAGGTGAGTGGGATTCCAAGTGGAAGTAAGGCTTTCCAGGTTGAAGGGAAAAGTTAACTGAAAAAAAGTAAGTGAAAGCAGGGAATCATACAGATATTAGTTACCCGTAGATCTTAAACATTTTATTTTAACTTAAAACTTAAACATCTTTTTGCCATTCTTTTGACATAAGCCTTTTCTTGGAGTGTGGGTCTCAGGGATCTGCAAACTACAGTGTGAGGGCTAAATCTTGTCCTAGCCTGCTGCCTGTTTCTGTAAATAAAGTTTTATTGGAACACAGCCTTGCTCACTTGTTTATGTATTATCTGTGGCTACTTTCACATGCAAGGTAGAGTGGAGTATAGTTACGTGTATCTTTATCTAGTCTTTCCTAAGCTTTCAACTTGTATAGCATGGTAGTTAAATCTCTGGAGCCAAATTGTTTTGCCATTTTTGAGTTGTATAGGCCTTGGGCATGTTGTTCAGTCTCCTCCTTTGTGAAATAGGGACAATAATAGTATCTAGTTCCCAGGGTTCTTATGAAGATTATATGAGTTAATTCACGTAAAACACTTAGAACAGTGCCTGGCAGGTAGTAAGTACTCAGTTAATATTAGCTGCTGATGTTGTTTTCCTCTTCTCATTTATACTTCATTGCTTTATATAATACTTTATTAAATTATATATTTAGAATAATAAACACAATTGGCATAAATTGTTTTGTGAATAAACACAACTGACACCCTCAATAAGCACATAATTTCACTGAGAGGGAGAGCAGAAGTGTTGCTCCCGTGATACTGGAGAATAGCCTAGCTAATGTGTGATCAGCTAAATTGGTTAAGAGAGTTCTGTGCAATAGTTTGCTAATAGTTTACTGTTGTCTTAAACAGTATACATAGGGAAATAGTGGATTAAAGTTGAAAAGGAGACCAGGGCCATATTTGTCAAATACCTTGAAGGCCAAGCTAACGAGTTTGTACTTAGCCCAGTAGGAAATGGAATTTTTTATTTTAAATGACCTCAATCCAGTTTTCCTTTTGATTATAATCTCAATTTTGAACTGAGAAAAATAAATGTTCTAGACTGAATGTGAATAAAATTAAATGACTTCTCTAAAGGTAACAATTTATACCATACTCTTAAGAATCTCTGATTCTTAAGTCTGTTCCTCTCCTTGTTCCAGTTTGCCTCTGCTATTGATTCTTCTTTTTGCCTTCCTCACCAGACATGCCACAAAAGAGAAAAAGATGACATAGTTACCACTGAAAAAGTGTTTACAGCGACAAGATGACTTCAACTAGTGGAAGATGTCAGATAAGTCAATAACCAGGCAGCACCCAGATAACTCTGCCATTTAAAGTTGGCAAGCCAGGCATGGTTGGGGAAAAGGGAGGGAAGAGAGAGGGCAGGTTGCTGATTGATGCCTGCACTCCCACATGCAGCTTTTAGCATAAAAAAGCCATTAAAAAAATCAAAAATTTTCTGTAGTTTGTGACTAAGTATGAGAAGTCAGCAAGGGTCTGATTCTTAATCCATTAAAGTGAGCAGTTTATGCCAAAAGAAATCTTAGAGTAGGCACTGGGAAGGAAATGCTTTTGAAGTTCCATTGCTTTGAGTAATATCATTTCATGATTTAGGTAACATCCCCAAGCAGGGGGGGGGCCCATCCTTAGGAATACAAAGCCCTGCAGAGAAGGAAAGGGTTGAGAAGGGTCCACCCTACCTCTTTTCCTTTGCACAAAGGCCCTAGGCTTTTGTATACAACCTGCTTTTGTAGGCTGAGGACATTGTGCAATACAGCATAATGAGATAGAAACCTGCATTACAAAAGTAAATAAGAGAAATGATTTGAGGGGGAACACATAAAGAGCAAAACTCTAGCAACCAGTTAAACGTTAGCGGGACCTTTTTTTAGCCAGTTTGAGTCTCTCCCTAAATAGGTAGTAGAGTTAGTATAGAACTATACAGAGTGCTTGTATAATTTGGAAGCAGTTTAGAGCATCTAGAATGTATTCGTTCAGTTTATGAAATGAAAGAAGAGGAATGCTGCTAACTGTACCCGCAGGCACCCATTCCTCTCTCCTACCTTTTCTAATGGCTTTTTATCAGTTCCCACACAACCCTGTGCATAATCTATATCTTAGTATATCTCATACTGTATTTTAATTATTTGTATATATCCCTTCTCCATCAGACTGCGCTTCTTGAGGATAGGGTTTCATCATAGTACCTTCACTCAGTAGGTACACAATAAATTTGAATGAATGAATGAACAAATGAATGAATGAATGAATGAAGAGACCTAGTTCCCCAGGTCACACAGATAATAAGCCCCTAGAGCCAGATATAGAACCCAGGTCTCCTGATTCCTAGCCCAGTACTTTCCTACCATGCCATGCAGCCTCTATCTGAGGTTTTGAACAACTTTTCTCTCAGAGGGAGGGAGGAGTAAAAAAGGAAAAGGTAAAATGTTTTCTAGTTTCTGCCTCACACCAAATTAATTCCCAGCATTCTCCACAGGCAAACCAACAACACTGATCTAGACGATTGAAATCCCGTATAATATAACTAAATGGAAGGTTTAGCAAGGGGGACCTTTGTCTGCCTTTGATTATAACAAAGAGGCATTTAAAACAATGCTTTGCCAACCTATACATATCTGACTAGCTAGTGTTCTTTAAATCAGGCTATAAGAGTCTTTGTGTTTTAAGTGACATGAAAATGAGCCCTATGTGTGACTTGGACGTCTCATTTCAGAGATTAATTTTGTCCTCTAATGAGAAAGCAAGCTATCGTTAGTAATATCTCATATTTACTGTACCTTAGAATTAGGAAGTATTTTGACATATTTTATTTGATCCTCACAACCTGTGAGATTGGCAGGGTGGGTATTTTTATATCTATTTTGTAATAAACTAGTACATGTGGAGTTCAGGCGATTTGCTTAATGTCACATAGCTAATGTATGGCAAACTTATGTCTATAGTTCAGAGTCTCTGATGCCTAGTCCAGGGCTGTCTCTACTCTTATCACACTTTTTATAAAACACTCAGATCTTTACATAAATCATACTTAAGCATTCGTGGTTAGCATGGTGGAAATGTGTCAAGACTACAAAAGGATCCAGTAAGAGGGTTATGAAAGGGTGCATCTCGGGATTGCTTTATTCCAGGATGTGGCTTAGCCAACAACAAAAGATATCAGAGAAGTAGAGTATAGTAACTGGGAGATCCACTCCCCAATGGACTTAGGCCCTTCTATCATTGCATAACTAAAAGACCTTTTCAGTTTGTTTGTTTGACATATCAAATTTGAGTTGTCCTATTCGGACCAGGCAAATAGAAGCTTTTCCAAAGGCCTTTGTGAAGAATGTAGTTGTACATTTGATCTTCTTTGTACAGAAAGGTGAGAGTGGGCAAGAGAAACAGGAGCTTCTATATTATTTGCCACTAAAACAGGATTTTTAGTAACCCCCTCAGAAACCCCTCCTACTTAGCTGCTTCCCGACAAACTATCTGGAGAAATGGGAGTGTTGGGGAAAGTAGCTAGCCTAGTGTTACAGAAGCAACGTACGAGAAGCAAATGTTATAGGTTCAGTTGACTAAAGAGTATATTAGCATCATTATTCAATGACCTAGGCCTCAGTTTCCCCATCTGTAAAATAAAGGAGTTGGACTTGATAATTTAATTTTTTAGTAGGAAATATACACATGGTTCACAATTCAAAAAGTACACAAGGATATATAGTGAAAAATGTTGCTTCTAATCCAACCCACATCTGACCAGTTGCCTTCCTAGGGATCACAATGTTACTACCTTCTTATTCCCCCATGCCCAGAGGTAGTATAGGTGTTTACAAATAATATGTATATACTTTTTTTCCCTTTCAAAACTTTTTACAAATGATAGCATATAGTGCCCCTTATTTTTTCATCTCATAAGCTACCCTGGAGATAATTATCAGTATACAAAGAGCTTCCTCATTCTTGTTTATGGCTGCAAAGTAGTCCACGGCACGTCTTATGATGTATATATTTTCATTGCAAGATGGCGCTTTGAGCATATCTCGTTTCCTTCTCAAAATCCTAATGAAATGACTTCAGAAATATAAAAATAAGAAAAAGTATGATATTGTGATTTATAATGTATATTTGGTCTTCATCCCATTTCTGGCTCAGAGCTAACACCCTTGGAATTTCCTAAGTGACTAGAGCTATAAAGGTGTCTTTTGTTAATAAGGTGACTTCTCTGAGGATGGGGGCTAGTTGCCTGTGAAGCCAACCAAAGTGACTAGAGACTTGGAACTTTCAGCCCCTGACTTCCTGGGAGAAGGGAGGGGATGGAGATTGAGTTTAATCAACAGTGGCCAAATTGAATCAATCATGCCTGTGTAATGAAGCCTCCATAAAAACCCAAAAGGACAGGATTCCGAGAGCTTCTGGTTTGGGGAACCAGAACGCTTCCACGTGCCACCATGCCGGCCCCAACCTACAAGGACAGAAGCTCCTTTGTCCAGGACCTCACTATATCTCTTCATCTGGCTGTTGATTTGTCTCCTTTAATATACTTTGTAATAAATCAGTAATCTAGTGGGAAAATGGATTTCCTTAGTTCTGTGAGCTGCTCTAGCAAATTTGTAGAACTCAAGGAGAGGGGATTGTGGGAGCCTCTGATTTATAGCCAGCAGATCACAGGCACAGGCTTGCAATTGGCATCTGAAGTGAAGAGCAGTCTTGTAGGACTGGGTCCTAAATCTGTGTAATCTGATGCTATCTCTGAGAAGATAGTGTCAGAATTGAGTTGAATTGTAGGACACCCAGCTGGTGTTGGAGCATTGTTTGGCGGTGGGGAAACCACCGGTAAAAAAAGTATCCTTTATCATTAGAAAACGGAGAGAAAGAAGCCTGAAACTTCGAGACATTTCAAAGAATATAAATGCAGATTGGAATCAAATTGAAACAAATTACTGACCACCTGATTCATTATAGGTGAAGAACATCCCTCCCTGTGAAGTGAAGTGGATAGAGTTCACTAGCACACTCTGAAAACTCCTAAAATGAGAAAAGCAAAGGTTAGAAAGAAAGGTTAGCTATGGAGCAATGGGCGAAGGACAAATCAAAGGATTTGGGGGATTATACCTATGCCAAGTTTAGAACAGTAGATTAAGAAGTAACGATAATGACTATTTATCGAGGGCATGACGATTTATCAAGGGCTTACTGTGTTTAGGCACTGTGCTAAGTTGGTGTTTAAATGCACACTGTCACGAGGTAGGTGCTACTGTCATCCCTATATTAGAGGAAACTAACTTCCCCTCTTAACCATTATGCTGTTGCCTCAGTGAACTCTTCGTAACAATCCTGTGAGGGAGGCTACTTTTATTACCTGATTTTAGAGCTGAGGCCCAAAGATATTAAGTAATTTGCCCAAGGGCCCACAGCCAGTAGGTCCAGTTTTACCAGTTAGAGAATAACTTGCATACTTGGAAAGCTGCCATAAAAAAGAAAGAGAAAATATCTCTTCTGCCCACAGCTTCCTCCTCATGTTTTTTTTTTGTTTGTTTTTAGTGGCCTATTCAGGATCTCTAACTGAACTCCCATTCTCAGAAATGCAGGAGTTGATGGTTAGGGACAGGCCCTGGAGTGCTCAGCTGGGAACAAATCTTAACTTCATTAATCATGTTGGGAACTATATACAACATTTTCTTACACACAGAAGGTTTTTTGTTGTCTTATTAGTCAGCAATAAAGTCTGTTTTTCTGATAGTTCAATTCCTGTATTTCACAACTAATCTAGAAAAATAGAACTGTAGAAGATATATAACTTCCCCTTCATCTGGAACTCAGATTTTATGCACACAGTGAAAGAAACCTCTCTCAAATCCCAAAGATGAACCATTTGTTATTAAATTTAGTGTTAGCCCAGAAAGTTCTTTGATTGGTAGGTGGTGGTGTGTGTAAATTCTAAGTGAGACTAGGCAAGCTTTGTGCCCTTTTGGAATATCAGAATAAACAAATGTTTTATTTTAGTTCCTGGTTGAATCTTGACTTTCTTTCGTTTTTTTTTTTTTAGCTCTCTCTTCTTAAACATACAGTCATTAGAGCCTGTGTACTATATCTGTGTTGTACATCTCTGTAATTCAGAACTTTGGTTCTCAAATTTTAGAGCGCATAAGAATTGCCTATATATCTGGATATATACCTAGTCTGAGACCCCATTCCCTGAGATGAGATTCAGTAGTCTGGAGTGGGGTCCGTAATTTTCATTTTTAGCCAAACATCTCAAATAATTCTGATTCAGGCGGTCCTTGGACCATACTTTGAGAAACCCTTGAGTTAGGAGGGAAGCAATTAACATTTATTATTTACTATGTATGTTATTAATGTGCCAGTCGCTTTCATATGTATTTTTACATTTGATGTTCAAAAAAATTGTGAGATTTTATTAACCCAGGTTTATGTGTATGTATCATCCCCACAAAATTTTAGTAACTTGTTCTGAGCTCCAAAGATGGCATTGCATTATGACAGTCAGCAGTCTGACTCCAAGAACCAGGAGGGCTGTTGCTCTTAGTATTTCTGCTTTAGGTATTTCTCAGAAGAGATGATTGTATAAGATTGGTGAATTGGAAAATATTAGAAAGTGATACGAACAGTCTGTTAAGTTAAAGCCACTGAAATGTTGGAATGTCTAAAGCATATCATCTAATATTCAGAATGTTCCTAGAAAAGATAAGTATGCATTTGTTCTTTGAAACGATATTATACACACCTAAACTTTTCTAATTGAAATAGGCCCTAAAGATGAGTCATTCTATTTCTTCACTAAGGAAATTGTGACCATAAAGATTAAATTGCTTAATGTAATGGAAACACCCGGGCTAGAACCCGGGTCTTACTTTCTTTCAAGTTGTAATAATTATAAAGGTTAAGGTAGGCTACAACCCATATGTTGCCTGAGAATTACTCAGAAGACTATTGAATCAGTGGTTGAGAGTGATGACTCTTTGTGACATTCACCATTTGAAAGTTCACACAGAGGCATAATAATTAAAGATGTTCCAGTATTTTAAAGGAGTAGAATAAATGGTGACTTTTTTTTAACGGTGACATTTTTATGAGTTATTCTTTAAAAGTTCTGTTTCTGACACTGAAAATATATAGTAGAATGGCATTTGGGGCTTTTGTGAATTTTAATGGAATGCTGAAATGTGGCCTGGAGCTCAGGCTATGTGGAAGTCCATTCTCACTTAGAGCTACAGAGGCAGAGCAGCCAAGAATACTGCAGGTAATAGTTTTAACACAAATTGTAGGCCATAGCATGGTGTAAAGTGTTGCAAGACACAACTACTCTGGAGGTAGATAACTAGATTTAGCTCCTCCTGGACAACTTAATGGGGTTTATAGACTTGACAAGGCCCTTGGATAACTTGATCTTTGTTTATCCCAAATGTAGGGAATATTCACTTGTGCCTCCCAATAGAAATAGGTCTACATTTCTTTCTAAGCTCCCTAAAAACTATAACTCTGTTTCCTTATCTCAATTTTTCAGAATTGCCCCCATAAAGTAAAATAGCTACCTTTGTGTTAAGAGACAGGGACGCAAATAGTTGGGTAGAAGTACAATGATACAAGTAATAGGTCACCGGACTTGAGGTCAGAATCTGGATTCTAATTGCAGACTGCCTCGAGACTGACTGACACGTGACCTTGGCTAGTCAGTTAACCTCGTGTACCTCAATTTTCCAGCTGTAAAATAAGTAGCCATTCTTGTTTAATCCAGGCCTGTCCTTCATGTGGAGTTAGGTCTAGAAACATACTACATTGTGGTAGCTCAGCAGAAAAACCTGAGAACATGCCAGAAAAGAAAATGAAGTTACTATTGGGCCCAGACGTAAAATCATTCAATCAACAAATATTTATTGAATACAAACGTAAAAGGTGTATTAGATTGCACATAGCCTAACGTAGGCCTTACAATGCATTCCATAAACAAGATGTGAGTAGTTTTCTTCAGCCTTGTTTTTGAGCACTCATAGAACATAATAATAACAACTCACAGAGTAATAATAATGCTTTTATGTATGTTATATGGTCTTTTTTTCTCTCTCAGTATTTCTTCCCATTCATTATCTTATTTGAATCATACAATAACCCTAAAGGAGAACAAGACAGATGTTATCTCATTCCCCTGAGTTTTGGATGAGAGGCTAAAACTTAGTGGCTCTCAAAGAAGTAGGGTGGTTCTGCCCCCCAGGGGATGTTTGGCAAAGTCTGGAGACATTTTGGATTGTCACACATGGGACAGTGCTACTGTCATTCAGTGAGTAATGGCTAGGGATACTTACTGTTAAACATCCTACAGTGCACAGGACAGCTCATACAGCAAAGAGTTATTCAGCCCCAAATGTCAATAAGGCTAAAATTGAGAAACTGACATTGGTGTTTTATCCAAAAGAATACAAAGTGACAAGAGTTGGATGAACCAGAATCCAGATCTTGGACTTAGTCTAGTATATTCTCCACTGCCCTTAGCATTAAAAACTGCAGTCACATAAATTCTGGATTTATTGCTAATGTTTCGTGGAGGTGTGAGTGAAAAGTGGGGTTTGTCATATATCACTGTTAAAGGTTTCCATGTATAGTACAGATTGTATAATCCAATAAAAATCTACTAAACACTTGCTGTGTGTCTTACAGTCTGCTGTCCATGTCCCACAGGGAGCTTAGTCTGCCTTCATCATATTTTTTAACTTATTGAGCAACTACCAAATTTGAGTAATTTACCCAAATGGTATTGAAATCTGGATATGGCCCCTTTAGCAGCCTCTATGCATAGTACCTACTGCCAACCTAAAGACTCATGGGACTTTTATAGGAAATGTCACCAAGATACTCAGAGAGAAATTAGCAGAGCCAGGATTTGGATCTTATCTGACTCCAAGCTCATGCTCTTAACAATATTCAGTAAGCTTAACTCTCTCCTACAAAAGGTGATGTGTGACTTTAGAAGCTCTTACAACCCAGGACGGTCCTTGTAGAATATCCTTCAGTTTTGCCCCTCAAACCATTAAATAACCCAGAAATTAGAAGGTTCTTCTAATCCTTCTAAAGTTTTAACAGATGTCTTTCTGGATTCTGGCAAATTAAAGGATTATGGCCCATGGCTCTATAAGGAATTTTTTTTTTTCCATCTGTGAATGCCTCACAGAAAACTTGAGCAGGAAATATTATTAGGGAAGAACAAATAAAGGCCAGTTATTCTACACAGCAAAGTATTCTGTTAAAATATAAATCTGGTCACATCACTCCCCTGCTTATTACGCCTAAATAGCTTCCAGTTGCCCTTGGAATAAAATTTAGTCTCCTTTTAATGACCTATAAGGCCTTCTTCAGTATACCCCTTCTGCCTCTTTCTTCAACCTCATTGGCCTCTCTTCTCACTCAATGTGTTCTATTCATTACTGACCTTGAATGACTTTGATTCTTTTCTTGCCTCAAGGGTGCTATTCTCTGCCCTTCTACCCAACTCCAGTAATTTATCAGTCTGTTTACATGTTACCTCCTTAGACAGGGCTTCTCTCTTCTCTCTCCACCTAACCCCCTCCATCTAAATTAGTTCTTTTACTGTTATTCTCCTATCACAGTACCATGTTTACTTCCTTCATATTACTTATCACAATTTATAATTATATATACATATACATATTTATTTGTTTCCATATTTAATGAGGATTCCTCCTCTAGAGTAGGTTCCGCAAAGGCAAGAATCTTGTCTTCTGCAGCTGGCTCCTTGTAAGTAGATATGAAACCTACATGGGTTTTGTAAGAATTAAATACATTTTCAGTGAGTGAATATTTGTCCAATGTTCTTCCAGGTGCAGTAAGGAGGTATAAATTAGTTACTTGCCCTCTAAGAACTTGCTGTGTATATGTGGTATTTTTTATCTCGTATTTTAAGAACTGTAAGTCAAATTTTCCAGAAAAATTCAGAAAAGAGAGAGAGATTTCTTCTGTCAAGAATTCAAGGAAAACCTCATAGGAGAGGTGGCATTTTAACTCAGCCTTAAAGAATGAACTAGATTGTAAACTCAAAAGCAGGGGCTGTATTTTAACTTTATCCTGCTTCTGACACATTTTAAGTGCACTGTAAATGTTGAATAAATAATGATAGGATTTGCTCATATTCAGAAAATGGGGAGGGGGTACTACAGAGAATGACACGGCCAAAAAGGCATACAAGTGTCAAAGTACTAAATTTATTCAGGAAAACTGAGTAAATCAATTTCAGTGGAATATTTGAATGTGAAGAGGATGAGATTGGGATAAGGCTGGAAAGTAAATCTGTAACAGAGACATAAATGTCATGTAGTGAACATAAAATAAGTGTATCAATATGAGAAGTTGGAGGTGAAGATACTTATGTGTCTCTTTGCAGAGAGATTAGTTTCTGGGAGTACAACCTAACATGCAAATTATAGCTTGAGGAATACATGCAAATGGTATCTGGACACTAGTTTAGCTTGGAGTACTGGTTCTATTATCAACACCATCACCAAAAACTAGCAAAATGCAGGCTCCTATGAACCATCTCCTGTACTTGGCTTGGCTGGAAAGACTGTTTGTTTCCTTATATTTCTGTAAGGGAAACATCTCAAGGGATGTGTTTGTGTTTTTTATGTTTTTTTCCCTGTAATTGATTTCTAAACTCATAGCTTGTGGTCAGAAAAGATGCTTGATATGATTTCAATTTTCTTAAATTTACTGAGGCTTGATTTGTGACCCAAGATGTGATCTATCCTGGAGAATGTTCCGTGCACACTTGAGAAGAAAGTGTAATCTGCTGTTTTTGGATGGAATGTCCTATAAATATCAATTAAATCTATCTGGTCTATTGTGTCATTTAAAGCTTCTGTTTCCTTATTAATTTCCTGTTTGGATGATCTGTCCATTGGTGTAAGTGAGGTGTTAAAGTCCCCCACTATTATTGTGTTACTGTAGATTTCCTTTTATAGCTGGTAGCAGTTGCCTTATGTATTGAGATGCTCCTATGTTGGGTACATATA